>VWZS01002380.1:39387-277363 GCA_013397075.1 Rhabdornis inornatus | reverse complement strand
TGGCCCCCCCCCCCCCCCCCCCTTTTATTTCTTCTAAAATAGCGAAGCGATGCCCGAACTTTTCCTGTGTTAGGAGTAGAGGTAATTTTTAATAAGCGTGCTACTCAAACGAAAGGCTACTGCCAGCCAGGAGATCGTTCTTTTTGTTTGATTTTTAGATTTATTTTAAAATTATGAGGCTACCGAAGAAAAATGTCGGTACTCGAACCTATCCGCGTTTTTATTACGCTGGTTTTTGTTCGGGGTCGCAAACTTTGTTCAGCCGAAACTTTACTGACCTGGAGCTTCGTTGCCCGGAGTCCTCCGCTGGTCTCGACCTGGTATTTTCTTGGCCGCACAGCAGCCGGTGCTGCCTAATTCGGGGTTTTCCATGCCGAGGGCTCTGTCCCACCTTCCCGATTACCCCGGAGGATTTTCTGGGACGCTTCGTTTAACTCGAAGTGTGTTCGTCTCTTGCGGCCCGTTATTACCTTCTGTGTCCCCTCTTACTTTACCCTGCCCGCATTGTTTTCTGAAAGAACCCTGTCCGGGTGTTTTCTATCGGCGTTTCTAAGCGGGGCCCCGGTGTCGGCTCTCGCTGGCGACAGCGCGGGCGGCTCCGACCGTCCCGGGGCTCTGGCGGCGGCAGTCCCGGCTCCGCCGGCCCTACAGACTGTGCCGGCCCTACAGACTGTGCCCGCTCGCCTTGTCTTTACTGAAGCAGGTGACGACGCCGGATGTTGAGAAGAAAATTGAGGAATACAAGCGGGAAAACGCGGGCATGTTCAGCTGGGAGATCCGGGACAAGCTGCTGAAGGACGGGGTGTGTGACCGCAACTCGGTGCCGTCAGGTACGGAGCGAGGGGTTCGGAGGGCCCCGGAGGGTCGGGGGCGGCCCGGGGAGGGCAGCGCGATACCCGGGTGGGCCGTGTCCCCTCGGGATCGGAGCACGGGCCGGACCGGTGCCCACGGAGCGGCCGGAGTTAGCACGCGGTGCCTCCGGCTTGTCCCGGGAGGATTCCTGCTCTCGGCGGGGTGTTTTCAATTAAATTGCAACTGCATCCCCCTCCTCTCCTCCTCCTGACGCTTCCCCTCCGGGCTGCTGCCGCAGGAGGGCTCGGGGCTTGCCGGAGACCCGGAGCTGGGGAGCAGGAGGTGGGGAGACACTCCCTGTGCCGGCGGGTGGTTTGCGGGATGGGGCGGGGGGCGCATGGAGCTGGAACAGTATTTGTGAGGTGTCCGAGGGTCTTTATCACCCGCCATTTCCTCGGGGGAAAGAAAGATTCTCGGGAATGGCTGTGCCCATGCTGAAGTGCGGTGCGGTGCCCGTGAAACCCCCGCGGGGACGGGAGAGGGCGGCTGCCTTCCCTAAATCCCGACCGGCAGTGGCCGAGGGACACAGGCAGTGGCACTGATAGGGGACTCGGTTCCCCGGGCCGGCCCTAGAGCCGCGGGGAGCTGCTGGGGACGAGCCGGTCACAGCTCTGCACTCCCCCCCTGAAGTGAGCTCCATCAGCCGCATCCTGCGGAGCAAGTTTGGGAAAGGCGAGGAAGAGGAGGCTGAGCTGGAAAGAAAAGAGGTGGAGGAAGGCGACAAGAAGGCCAAGCACAGCATTGATGGCATCCTCAGCGAAAGAGGTAAAGTCCTGTTTGCCCCTGTTCTCCGTGGAGCCCTGCGACGGGCCAGTGCCAGTCCCAGGTGCTGGTGACTATCACTCCCCGTCTCCCAGAAGTTGTCCTGGGGCCAGCACAGCGGGAGATGTAGGACAAGGAGTGAGCCCTGACAGCCTGGCTGCCACATCCCATCGCGTCCCGTTCCCCCACCGGAACGACCCTGCGGTGTGCAGGAATGGTGCAGAGGTTGGAACAAAGATGGGAGTCTCTGCTAGTTTGGCTTTAAATAACCAGGGAGCAGGGAGGGCTGGAGCCACCGCAGAGCCCCTGATCACAGCCATGCAGGGGCTCCTTTCCCAAGCCAAGTGAAACGCTGCAGCTGCATAGAAGGGGTAGTTGCAGCAAAAGGCTGTGGAGCCTCAAGTCTCTGCAGTCTGAACAGGGCAGGGAGACACACGTTTTGTTTTTTCTGCTCTTAAAACTGCTGGGAAGAGCATGTGTTGGTGTTTGGCCCGGGACTGCGAGGAGGTTGCAACCTGAACAAGGCGGAGGTGAAGGGCTGCTGCGGGGGCACAGCTGCTGCTCCCGTTGAGCCATGCCTGGCTCCCGGCTGGGCCAGGGTGCAGGGGCAGGCAAGGGCCCGGCTGGGCCGCCTCTCTGTGGAAGTCGCTGCCCAGCACATGCACAGGCACTGGAGAAGGCGAGACAAAAGTACCAAATGAGCTGGTCAAACATTTGTACAACTTTTCCAGCTTTTACAAAGAAGGCCTTCTATACACAATCTACACTTGGAGATGAACTTGGAAAACAAAGAGGGGGGAGTCCATTGAAACTCACACTTTGGCTTTGCACAGACAAAGCTTCAGCTAGCAGCAGCTTGATGTGAACAAAAGAAGGCAACCTTTTTATAATTCAAGGAGAAAAGAAGAGAAAACAGCCCCACAAAAGGCTGAGAAAAGACATTATGGGCTTGCAATGAGGGATGAATTATTCAATGAGCCCCTAATAGCTGATGCTCCACGCAGTTTTATGGACTCTCCATCGTGGAAAAAAAATAGCTGTTTTTAGAGAGAAAATGTTTATAGCATTTCTAGGCATCAAGGGATGCTGGTGCTGTGCAAGGACAACAGAAATCCATTCTTTGACAGTAAGACTTGTCCTTGTTTTGTTGGAACCTCTAAACCCTCCTAAAACTTAGTTTTCAACTGTTATTAAAACTTTCAGGGAAGTCTCATCTTCTGTCTGTGTTTGTAAGGTGAGTAATACAGACATATAGAAGATGCTAACAAAATTAGAGATTTTAAGGCCAGAAGGCACAGTTCGATTGCCTGGTTTAGTTGCCCCCATATGATGGGTCCAGAGTTTTTTCCAGCATCTCCTACAACAGAGAGTTTTTCCAAGAGGGATGTGCACCAAGGGAAAAATAGATAAATTCAGTGCCCTAGTTGTTAAATAACTAGCTTTGCTGCCTTCTTGAATTTCTTGACAGAGATTAGAAACAGAAGATAGTAAGCCTTGATAATATCACTGCTTTATGGAACAAAACAGCAAGAGAAAAAATACTGTTATCAATATAACTCATCCTTCTGTTTCTCTTTGAAAGTCTTCGTGTTCTTTAACTGCCTGCCCTTTAAAGTGCAGCTCCTGATTTGTTATAAATCAGTGTCTGGGTGCATGGCTGCCTCTCACCAGCCCAGAGGAGCCCCAGAACTCTTGCAGGAAAGCCACTGGGGCTGGTGAGGCCATGTTGCAAGAGGGGCTTACTCGTGCATCCCAGCAGAGTTGTATGAGGAGGCTGCATTCCACCTCCCCAATGTACCCTCTCTTTCACTTTCTGGGGATGTGAGTGTCTAACTTCATTTGTTTTGAGTTCAATCAGTAGCAATTTTCCCTTTGATTACATGGGGTAGTGTAGTCCTCTCCTGCCCTAGGCATGCAGGTTTTTGCTGGGTGAACGTGACCGGACAGTTCTGTGGAAACGGCAGCTTTGGTAATCCCATCTGTTCTGTGACAGTGGCTGGGAAGGCTTGGCAGTGTGAGGGAGAGTGTGCTCTTCCCCACAGCAACGCCTGCTCCCCCTCCTTGACTAGCAAGCTGTTGCTTAATCTCATTACTGGAGTGGCTGGGATGCTGCAGTGTGAGCTGCTGCTCCAGAAAACATTTGTTGCCATACTCTGCCCTGCATGTGCAGGAGTGTGATCCTATAGGGACAACACACCAGTGAGACCATTACAAGGAAATACTAACCATAAAAGAAGCCCACCACTACTTTCTGTATCTGACCAACAAAAAAAAGTTCTGCTTCAACTCCCATTGCCAGCTGAGGAGCTTTGATTTCACTCCATCTATAAAAACAATCCTGTTCTGTTACTAAAATAACTGGCAGTACTCCTAAGGATTTTGATGCCGCAGGATCATGTTTGCCAGCACCCACCAGCTTGGCTACAAGGCCTGGTGTGGCAGAGGGTGCCTGCTGGCAGTACATCTCAGATGCTCTTTCTGACACTCGGGTTGCTTGAAGAATGTCCAAAGGGTATCCATGTGCTGTGCTGCAAAACCCTTGGGTGCTAGCTCAGTGCTGAGTGCTCTGTGTTACAGAGGGGAGAGAAGTGTGGGGTTTTGTGCAATATGAGGAGTTGTTGTAGCTCTGCTCTTGGGGGCTTGAGGTATCCCAGAGCGTGGGTGCCAGAGAAGGCTGTGGGATAGGTCAGAAAGTGGCTCCTGAGGCTGATCACGAAGCAAAGTCTGGCTTTTCTGCTCGGGAGCACACATTAGTGCTGGACATTTGCTGGCGCTGTCTGAAATCCCCTCCTCGCCATGGGCCTTTGGGTGGCTCAAGGAGTGGTATTTTTTACAAGGACAAGACTTGTCGTTTTAATGGTAGCTAATTCAGGATTTAGGGAGTATTTACGGAAGAGTGGGATTAGAGAGAATGGAAACATGATATTTTAAAAAAATGTGTGATAAAAACAGTGTATCATTGGGATCTCTCCCACCACATATATGGGTGTAGGTAAAGCTTTGTATGCCTGGTGTGATTCTCTTTCAGCCTCTCTTCTCGGACACTTACATGTGATTCTCACACTGTTTACAGATGCCACATGTGCAGCCCTGTATGTGCTGTATTTCAGCGTTTCTGCCAGTGTCACCCTCAGCTATGATTCTGGGTATATATTTAAAGAAAACTTGATTGTCGAATGTGTATCAGGAGGCTGACAGCTCTATAACAGCATATCTGTATTTCTGCATGAGTGATAATTTCTTCTTAAAGGCACAAGCCATAAATAAGCAACACGAGAAAGTTTTGTGCCTTTATGTGGCACATCGGGGCTTATTTTTAGCACAACCACTACAGAAGAGGGAGTTGCTTGTACCTTTGGTGGGAGTTATGTGCAGCATGGTTTGCTGACTAATCTGATAACTCCCCCTCCATCAAATAGCTGTTGTTTCCTGGCAGGAACCAGTGGCTTTCAGCACTGCAGCGCTGGGGCAGAGCTGGTCCCTGGGCCCGCTGGGGCGGGGGCTGGGGCCGGGACCCCCCCGCTGGCCTCAAAGGGGGCCTCTGTTCCTAGCCAGGGAATTGGGAATTGGCCCCCGGGCTCTGTCCCGGCCGGTCCTCCCCCAGTCATGCGCACCCGTCCAAAAAGGGCCCTACTCATCCCAAGTCTCTACCCTTGGCTGTACTGAGAGCAATTCAGGCTACAGCAGACTAAATTGCCTCCTTTATTTTCTTCTTACTTTCATCTTGGACCAAACCCTTCCCCCTTTCCCTCCCCTTCCTCTTTTCTTTTTTTTTCTGTGTGCCTGAGGCTCACATTAATACAATTTCGGCACCACCCCTATTTTAGCGTGTGTATGTGGGGAGTTTGAAGGGGTAGGAAAAAAAAGGACCTTAGCACAAAAGCCCTGCTCAGCAGCTCGAAAGTTCAAGCTGCTGCTGCCTCTCTAGCTGTGTGATGCTTTTCCTGTTTGTGAGTTTTGGGAAACATTTTTGCTTTGTTCTGTAATGGAATTAGAGGACAGATGCTGACTGTAAATGGGACACGCGACTACCAGCCCCTAGCTTAAATATTTAGATGCAATGTTACAATTACTGACTTGATGCAGGAGGCTTTGAAGTGGTGGCACATGATCTAAAGGGTAGCTCGAGCTAGATGGGCTGGCAGATGTTTTGATTAGGGTTGGTCAGTATCATGCAGCCAGTTATTTTTAGATTGCTAAACTAATAAAGACTTTATTAAGGGAGAAGATTAATGAGGAGGCACCAGATATCAGTTTGAGTCATTCATTTCTACATAGTAGACTTGGATTAGTGGCTGGAGCATGGGATGAGTCAGATGCTGAGTTAGATTTTGGTTGCAGGGGTTATCCTGATTTTGCTCCAGTGTCCCAAGGTGCAATGGTAGGAAGACTTAGGTGCTGTGTGAAATGCTGTTGTGGGCTGAAAAGCACAGTTTATTCTCCTGCTCAGTGCTCATGGTAAAGATTCACTTATTGAGTGAGATGCGGCTGCAGGCAGTTATCTCCTCGAGCCTGAAATTTCATGCAGTATTCTATATATTTGGTCATTAGCAGGTCTAAGAAATCAACTCATGTCACTTGAACAGTGTCATTTCTGGGGCTCTCAGAGCTGGCAAGAAAATAGTACTTAATTAACAAAAACTCCCTAGTGAGTCCAGAATTTGGCTCAGGGGAGACAGTGCCAACTATATTTTCTGTCTTATTCCCTTTCTCTTTCTTCATATCTTAATAGTGAGAGTCCAGGCCTGGGTAGAAAAGCCAGGTGTTGCACAAGTGCAAATTGGTGCAGGTGATTCCATGCAAACCCAGCACAGCTTTGTTTCTTCTGCTTGACCCATCATCACTGTGGGGCTCTGGGCTAGGCTTCTGCTTCCAAATCATTATTCTGAGATAACAACAATAATAATAATAATAATAACAATAATAATAACAACTGATGGCCTCAGCAATGAATAATGACCTCACCATCAAGTGAGAGTGTGATGTCCCAGCATGCTGAGCATTTTTAGAAAGGTGCTAAATGCTTGACTTCAGGGTGACTTCAAAGTGGAGTTTGCTCTTGCAGAGCTGCTGGGCGCAGCCCATTCCCTCCTGTCTTGAAGTGGGGGATTTTGAGGAGAGTGCTAATTGTCAGACTAACTGCAGGCTAATCGTCTGACAAAAGCACCAGTAATATTTCCAGCTGTGGGAAGAAAGGGTGTTAATCTAGCTGCGACTCTCTGAAGTAATATATATACACATCATATCCTTGGCTTGAAATCATGTTTTTATTAATGGCTTTGAATGTTTTGTCATCTTAGGGACGCTTTCTTCAACTTAAGAGTCAGTGCCTGTTCAAGCAGAATTGCTGTGGGCATCCTTTCCAGTTTTTCTAATTGCATATATCTAGAACAAAGCTGAATGTTATTTTAGCAAATGTCAGGATTGCTTCACACACATCGGTCGATTAACTTGAATTTGTACCCAAGTTAGCACCTTATTTGGTTGCTTTGAAAATCTTCATCTATTAGACTTAGAGGGTGTCATTCTGGAAAAGCAGAGGCAAGAAACTGTTGGTTGATTTTGGTATGCTAGGACTTCCCTGAGAATGTGATTTATGTATTTGGCTTTCCAGATTCTCCTGTGACTGCAGAATGTGTGATGTCAGTAGGAATTTACCGTAACAGACGTCAGGCTTTTCTTGGAACGAGCTCTGTAATGTGCTGAGGAACTGCAGCTCTGGGGGAAATCCTCATGTTTAGGACGTAAGAGGGGTTTACTCCGTTGGGCATCAGACCTGCAGTCCTGCAGATGTGGGACACGGTGCTGAGTCCTGAGGAGTCCCACTCAAAGAGCCTATTCATGTGTGTAACGCTGCTCACGGGGGCTGGGGCACGCAGGAATGGGGCCCAAATTTGTTCTATTCTGTTGGCAAAAGGTACCCACTGCACAAGGGTGTGACTTTAATCCTGACTGCAACTCCAGCAAAACTCTCACTGAGGGCAAGGATCTTTGTGTCCCAGTTTACACAGAGGTAGCAGTGGGATCAGAAGACAGACAGAGGTTTTAATTAGATGAAAATCTAATTAGCAATTAATGCTGTAAGTAAAAGCCAATACCGATACAATCCTTAAAACAAATAATTTCGCGTGTCTGATTTTGAACAGTGATTCTCTGTTATATCATGTAAAGACAACACTTTTATTTAACACTTATTTGAGGAACGTTTAGTTTGGTTTGGGTTTACTTATTGATAAGGGTTGGAACAGAGTTTAGGAGGGGAAGCCAATAAAGCTGATAGTGATAAATTATCATGAGTCCCCAGAGCTGTGTAATAAAACTGCATTGGGAAATGAAGCAGAACTACAAAGTGCTCTCTGGTTAATTTAAGAAGAAATTGAGTGAAACACAAAGCAATAAATCAGAGCAAGCCAGTCAATGTGAATTTCTCCATGTAAATGTCACTTTAAATCCTATGTAGCAAACATATGTGGCCAGAGAAACAACAAAATATAGAAATAAAAATGCAGGATACTTCCAAGTGGTCCCTGAACGCTGAGCTCTCTGGCTAATAAAAATGATGTACAGTAATGTAATTCACCACAAGCCCTTGTTTAGCGTAGTGTGAGCGCGGCATTTCACTTTGCTTGCCCTGGAGTACTCCCGCCCCATGCTGTTAAACTAATTCTGTTTAAATCACTCTGCTTAGAAAAAAAAGTGAAACGTAATGAAATTAAAACTCACTGAGGACACATTAGAGTTAGTGTGTCATGTGCTGAGATTATTTAGTTAGGGGAGTTTGATGCAATTGTTGACAGGTCGTTTATTCACCCTAGTAAATAAAGATTCACGAACTATTAAGAATGTGCATATATAACTAGTAAGACAGTAAAAGGCAATTAAGCAGTCAGTTTAATGTCTTATCTTGCTGGTTGCCCTACAGTTGTTTTACAACTGGGAATTAAAATTTGAAAGGAAAGTTTTCAGTGTCCCTGGCCAAATATTGATTAAGTAGTTGTTTGCTGATGCTATTGTGGCACATAAAAAGGCCAGTGGTTCTGCCCCTTGTTGTTCATCTTCCATTGTTGCTGATTCTTAACCTCGGAGATCAAAGGAGGATCATTTCAGTTTATCTGTCTTGGAAAATCCTTCTTTACTCCTAAACCCGTATGGATTAATGGCCAAATTGTCCTTAATGAGATGTGAAATTTGAATGGAATCCTTATTTTGCATGGTCTGTTGAATGTATACCCTGTATGCTCTTACAGTTTTGTGGTTTTTTTTTTTCCTTAGCATTACTGGATTTGGTTTTGGTTTAATCACTTTTCTTTTAGTATACAGTGTATTGAAATTTTACTATTGTAGCAGGTAATATACAATGTATTTAACTGAATTTTACTAAAACTAATTTTGTTGCATGTAATCTTTCTGATGAGTGTAGCCTAAAGGGGGAAAAAAAAAGTTGTCTTTGTATACCAAATCACATAGGAGATAAATAGTCCGAGGTTGCCAATAAAAGAAAGGGAGCTCGAAGAGCCAGCCCATTCTCCAGACTGGGCTCTAAAAATATAGGGGACACAAACAAGTTTGCTTGCAATATTTGTTTGGTCATTTTCTTCAGTTTAGATTTTATGGATCCTACTTGCCACAGCTGGGATAGTTGTGTCCCTTCTCCCAAAAAAAGGGAAGTTGTATCGACAAGGCTGTGCAGAAAAACAAGCAAGAGCCCATGAGAACAATCAGTTCCTTGTTGCATGGCAGAAAGCTATATTTATTTCAGAGATAGTAAAATGTATCCCACCACATCCTCAGTAAAAGAGGCTGTGCAATCTGCATGTGTTTTCTTGTCATTATGATACGAGTTTTCATCTGAACTGTGAGGTATGGGAATTTAGATCCAGGCCCCACTGCATCCACTGGACACAGAGGTTTGGCTTCACAAACTATAGTTAGTAAGAAGCCTGGTGAAACCAGAAAACTTCTCCTGGTGCTGCATTGATTTTTAGGTATGAGGGTGGCTCTCCTCTGCTGTTGTGAAAAACAGCACAGTAAAGGATAAGAAAAAAAATTTTAAATCATTATTTTCTAATTCCCTTTCTTAAATACACTTTTCTTCCATTCTGTCTGGTTATCACTGGTTAAAATATCATTCTGTGCATGCTTTGCAAGTACTCAGACACTTTAGGAGACATTTTGTCCCAGAGCAAGAGCTAACACTCTTTGAAAGCATCTTAGATACAAATTTCCTCAAAGTCCATGAACTCAACTTTTCTGTTTCCATAGAGAGCTGTGGTGAGCATAGCAATATCCATGCTATCTTTTGATTTTTTTTTTTTAATAGATATTTGCCTGGTTGAAGACTTTCTGCCAAACATGATCAATGTTTATATCATGCACAAGCCCATATAAGGGCGAGTCTTAAGGATTTTTATATTTATGATATGCCTCATGTTGGATGTCTGATCTAAAAATGACTATGTAGTAATTTCTTTATCAGATATAGTGTCACATAGATCTCTGTGGTTTGAGTAGTATGAGGAATAAACTGTCTGTGGCTGACAATTCTGCAAGCAGACAGCTTATTCAGCCCCTGTCAAATCTTATTCACCTTACTTAAATGAGCAGGACTGTTCATGCTAATATAATCAGAATCTCTTCCACGTACTAACTCAGAAAAGCAGTAACAACCACAGCTCTTTTGGCAAAATTACTCTGCACCTTGTTAAAAATGTAACCTGTTTACCCCCAGCGAAGCAGTAGCACCAACCATGCTCAGTGTAACCAAATCGTACTTAGAACTGTTCTCCATCTCTGCTTTTAACTGTGCCGGGGAGGATGGGGATGGGTACGGACAGGCTTTATAGAAACCAGGCTAGCAGAGTAGCGGGGAATGCTTCCACAGAAAATCCGTTTTCACTGAAGATGGTGTGGCAGGACTTCCTTTTCATTCTGACCTCAGGGCTGGCTGTTTGATCTCGTGTGAAGTGCTGAAGGGTCAGAGTGTGAAGTGGGGGGATCTGTGCCCCAGTAAATACTCTGACACCTTCCCAGCCCCTCCTGTCAGGCTGAGAAAAAAGCTTGCACAGAACTATCTGGAAGTCAGGACTCAGCTGGTTTCATGAACAGCAAAATAAGTTTTTTTTCAGAAGGAAGGTGTTTTAAAAGAAAAAAAGAAAGTGGAAATTATTCAGCTAAAGAAAATGGGAAGTGAAATACACTGTTTCACAATGAAATCCTGAAAAGTACAGATTTTGAAAAAATCACAATGAAATCCTGAAAAGTACAGATTTCGAAAAAAACCCAAAAATCTCTGGAATTCCGTTTACCAAGGGATAAATCAAGCAACTCCACTGCAGATGGTGAACCGATGCTGTTGTGTGAGTGAATGCTGAATTAAATTATCAGTACTTACATAGAAGAAGAGATACTTCTATGCACCTATATATCTGTTTTCTACAACTACTAGCTAAGGAGTGACGGTTTAAGTGAGCAGTCATCAAAACTTTATGGTGGGATGTTATAGATGGAGATCTACAAAGTTTTTCTATAGAATTTTAACACGTGGTGCAGAGAAAGGCGTTGTGTGTACTTCCCTTGCTGCGTGTGGTGGCTATTCCCTGTATGGTATATGACTTCACTGTGTTCTTTGTCTGTGGAACTGGAAAATAATAGAAGAAAACATTCAGGAATCTATTTAGAAGATTATACAATAGATGTCACAGTTAGGAAAAAGCCCTGTGGGTTCATCTCTGCTTTAGCACAGTTGATTTGACCTGCTCTCTTTTAAATCAACAGGCTCAAGCAAAAATGCTCAAATATTTGGCAGCTACATAGAAAACCACACAAACCCCTGTTGCTTTAGTACCCACAACTTGTTTTCCAACAAATACAGTGTTGTCTTTTGAAAACCCCTCAAAGCTAACTACTTGTCCACCTCTTCTGAGCGGCACTGGGACTGGCATGAGCTGCATGTTGTGTGCACTGGGGCAGGGACTGAAGCAGCCAGAAGCATTGCAGGTCTCTCAGCATGCTCACACGTCCTGGTGAAAATGCAAAATGGCTGCATACAGCAGACATATTTTAAATATTTTTGTTATTTCCATCTGTATGTTTTAAAAGTTTCTTGAGACCAAATTATATCGACATTTACGTCAGAACAGCCTTGTGCTCTCACTAGGGCTGTGCAGGTTACCTAGCATTGTATTTGGTCCTGCATGACTGTTTAATCACTTTCCAGATTTGAGGGAACAACTCCACTTTCTCATACTTAGCAAGACCTTATAGTGCTAAACATCTATTTTTGCTGGTAAAGAAGAGACCTGATACAGTTAGTAAGCACAGTTAAGATGCTGCAAGCAGAGCAAATTGGAAAAAGCTGCTTTAGAGAATGGCACTTAATTTTTCTAACATATGATTTAGCAAAAAAAAAAAAAAAAAAGCAAACAACCCCCTGGCTCTCTGCTGTAAGGAGCTCTGTAACCAATCTGCTCCATCAGTCCTGGCAGGGTAGGAGGCAGTGCTGCTCTCTCCCTCTGATTTCTGGCTCCTCCCTGGCTGAAGGGTATCAGGAGGGGAGGCACACTCTGTCCCCATATACAACATTCCTGTCCTCAACCTTTGGTCCTAATCAACGCAGCAAATGAAATTTTTGGAAGGACACCATGTAATTTGAATGGTTGTCAAAACATGTACTATGATGGGTGTAAAGAGAGTTTGTCCCCAGGCTCTAAGAGGTTACTTGGCCAAGGAAAAACTTAAATCAGAATTCAGTGTTACTGTTCTTCTCCCGTATTGGCAGTTGAAAAGATGGAGTGATGATTGATGACATAAATATTTCTGTTAATCTGACATCAGAAACAGACTTGTCAGCCCTGGAAGAGTAAATCAGAGACAGAAATTTAAAGTGAATATTAAAAGAATCCTAATGATTGCTAGTATCTGAATCTTGGTAATGATAGTTATAAATTAAAAATAAAACACCCTAGAAAAGGGTTATGAGAGGGAAAAAAAGGTCCTTCAGGTGACCAAAAAGCGTAGGAGGGACTCACCTGCTCCTATTCTTGAGTGTTACCATGCAGAAAGGTGACCTTTATTAAAGCAATAGGCACCTGGTGCTGGATGTTTGGCTGCTGGTTAGCACAGGGACCTATGGAACGGTGGGATTGCCAGGATGGCAAAGGGGAACTCCTTTGGACGCGCTTCTGTGCTGCTCCTCCTGTTTTAGCCTCGCGGGTTTTGCGGCGTGCCGTGCCCTTAGGGTGCCTTGGGCCCCTTTTCAGGGCCGGATCCCGTGGTTGAAAGACCCATTGTGCTTCTCCGAGTGCGAGCTCCAAGCAGTGAGCAGAGTCCTTGCGGTTCGGGGCTGGGTGCAGGGCTGGCTGCCAGCCCAGCTGGGAGCTGGGGCTGCCCTGCTCCCAGCGCAGGAAGCTCCTCGCTCTGCCCTTTTCTTCTGCGAGGCTTGCAAGTGATTTCTTTATTTACTGTGAGGTTTAAAGCTTCCACAGGAGCGTTGTGCTCTCGAGGTGGAGCCAGGGGGGTCACAGCTGTGCTGTGCAGGTGGTGCTTTGCGCTTGGTGACATTCAGCCACTGGAGTGGATCCCTGTGATTTGGGCTGAAGGGCTTTCTGCCACCCTAGCACAGCTGCTGCTTTGCTGCTGTGGAAAAGGGGCTGCCCAGGGCACCTTTCCACAGGCTTTAACTTTCTTCTGGCTGGGCTGTAGTGAGTGTGGTTCTGCATTTGAATTGGGCTGAGGGATCTTTTTTAATACCTCTTTTGAGTAGGAAGGAGTGATCTTGGTGACTAATATGTTTATAAGTAAGTGATACCCCTATACAAACAAACAAGAAAAAAGTGGTTATGGCAAAATTGGTGCTGGAAGAGTTGGCTTTAGTTTGAAGGGGAACTGGTTGGAGTAGCTACAGTTTGCTCTGTGTTTCTTGCAGTGATTTCTGCATTGCTTGCGCCTGGACCCAGCTGAGATAGGACTGCTTGCTCCTCCTTCCCAGTTACTGGTCTCTGCTGCTCCTCTGTGGTTAAATTTTCTCCTTGTATCTGTGGTGGCTTTTTCCTTCTGTGGGTTTTTTTCTGTTTTGGTTTGCTTTTTTTTTTTCCTAAAGAAATGGGACCAATGATATTTTCCTCCCTCAATGCTATTTCCAAATGTCTGGTGTCCAGGAATCAAGTGTTCCGTAGGTTCAGCTGTCATCATTCATCTGCTGAAACTGCAAATCCAGATGGATTGATACTTCAGAATGAATGTTTGTGGCTAGATAGGATTGCAGCTTGTCCTTGGAAGAGTACTTGGGCTTTCAACTTTTAGGTTTGCAGAGTTGGGGAACACCAGGATTGTTTGTAGAGGGGTCAGTGGGTACCCTCTGGTCCGGAGGCCCATGGTATGACAACTCATCAGATGCAGCAAGACCTGGCACAGAGCAGCAGGGGTGTGCCTTGGTGAAGTGATAAAGACTCTGCACCTTTAGTTTTAGTAGTTTTATTACTATTTTTTGAAAGCTAAAGCAGATCAGTAGCTAGTGTGGTCTGGGATTAAGTCCATGAATCTAGAGCTATTGCCTCAATTTACACTGAGGCTCTGAGCCACCATGTATTTACTGCAGTACAGCTGTAATTGATGAATATATGTTGCTGGTTTTGCTGAGTCTCCCATTAATACCCTGCAATTCTCTCAAATACATGCTGTGAAAAATCTACTCAACAATATATACAAATAATCATTGGTTCTAAGGAAGTGCTTCAAATCTGTGCTTGAAATTTATGTGGTTGTGACTGGGCAGCCAGGTATTGCATTGGTTTCTCTTCTACAGCTGCTCTTGCATTCACTAAAAATGTGAATTTCCTGGATAACTGTTAAAACTTTTTTTCCCCTTCATTTTATATTTATTTTTTACTTGTTAAAACAGAACCATGTACTGAGCAGAAAAAGGAGACAAAAATCATACTTTAAACATTCTTTTTTTGTATATTGCCAGTATTTATAGTTTAAAACTGTAGATTTCCATAATTATGCAAGAGAATGCATTTCCCAGTGGTGGGATTTTGTTACACAAGGAGAGATGAGCTACTTTGGTTTGATTTTAAACTTTTATTAAATGAAATCTGTAATTTATTTTAGAAGCATTCTTCTTGACAAAGAGAAATAGTCCAGCAACTTGGACATGAAGTTATGAGCTAAAAAAACAGGGAGCCAGTTGCAATTGATAGATTGGCTTAAACTTGTCAACAGGTCTTAAAAAAGAAAAGTTTTCAGATTTAAAACTGCAGTACAACTTGCAGTAAGGCAAGATTTGATTTCTAGAGTTGGCAAAACAAATATTTTTTACTGATTTCTAAAATTTCAAGGAAAATTATATTGTTATTTCTTGAACAGTAAATTTATAGGTTTGGTTTTGTGTGTTTTTCTTCCTTCTTAGCACCACTAATTCCTCTAATTAATAGTGTCAAGCATGTGAGATTGCTCATAAATCTGAAAAAAGGCCTATTGAATTTAATAGCAAGACTTGCATTGTCTTTAATGAAATTTGGTCAGGCCCTAAACAGAAAGGGTTTTCCCCTGTCTCTCTCTTTGTTTTTTCCTTTTTCCCCCCTCCTCTCCTTTCCTTGAGGCAGAAAAAGTTTTGAGTTTTTCTGAGGAAACTGAGGAATTCTAGCATTCCTGGGCATGAGAGGCGAATACTGATTAGAATCAGGCAGAGAGCAAGCAGGTGCTGAGCATGTTCATTGCTTAACCCCCTGCCCTGCTCCTGCATCCCTGCCTGACCCAGAGCTCAGACCCTGCAAATAGCAGCAAGTTGCCAGATGTTGGAGATGTTTTCAGTAGGGTGATTATTCACCAGGTCTCGTCTAAAACCAGGGAGCTCCTACAATGGCTGTGTTTCATGTTTAAAGCTGGGCTGGGTAAGCCATTGGAGACAGTGTTGAGGGAAAATACTGTATTTCTGGGAACGAGAACTGGCTGCTCTGTGGTATCCCTTTGCAAAAAGTAATGCAAAAAACTAACAAGCAGAGTAGATTGCTTGAGGGGGAGAAAGCCGTCTATTTTTTTTTTTTTAATGAACATAAAAAGATTTTATGGGTTAGAAACAGTGCACCCTAAAAGAGGTGTGTTTAAAAGTTAAGACTTGAAAGCTTTTGTCTGGAGAATAATGCACTTGGGGTAAAGAGCAGCACAATAGAAGTCTTTTCTTCCAGTTATGTATGGACGAGCATCAGTCAGCCAAGGAAGAACTTCAAAGGCCAATGTGAAAACTTGCTAGGCTCTTTCTTTCCTGACAGGTTCTTCTTGAGGTAAGATGTGGAGAGCTGTTTGTGCTGGGAACTGGAGCTCTGCTCCTGTAGCAGGGGAGGTAATAAATCATGTGCAAACTGAGGTACCCAGCCTCAACTATCTCTGTCTCCAGTTGATTTGCCTTTTTGGAAGTTACTAAACCATCCCATTTCATGAGTCTTTTATTGCTTATCCATAAAGAGATATCAAATTCCACTTCTGCCTTGCTGGAAAGGCACCATGCCAGATGGAGGTGGAAGATGATCCATTTCTCTGCCTCCAAAAATACTCATTATTCATATACTGTAATTTGCCTTTAAGGTGGAAAAACAGCCCCAATGTGTTTTAATATAAGTGGTCCAAGGGTAAAACTGCTGTGCATCAAAACAGCAGCCAAACTTCATGCCTGCAAGTATGTATGGAGAGTGTCAGGGTTGGTAAAGGAGATACTCCTCTGATACAGGAATGAGAAACTCCAAATTGCATCCAGAGAAATCTCTTCAACTTGACCTTATATAATAATTTCATTTTACGAATTTTAAAACACTTTCTTTTGTTTAGGAATTTATTTATGCTAAATACTGCAGTCTAGAGGAATTTATCTCATTTTAAGACAGATTTAAGGAGCAGTTTTAGTGTTACCTGTGAGGCTGTGCTCTGGAGGCATTGCTTTAGAGGACTGTGTGTGTCACATAAGTCTTTTTTGAAGGCAGAGACACAACAGAGAAACCAGATGATGTCTGATGGAGAAAGCAGCTCTTTTGAGCTCCCAGGAGCATAAAGCAGAGTGGTCTGTACTGTAAGCCCAAACAGAGCTGATGGTCCTGCTGATGCACACTGCTATTCACTTTCTGGGGGGTGAAGTAGGGAAGGCCAGGCCCCTTTTGCAGCAAAACAAACCCCACAGCATCTTGTCTCTAGTGTTTGAGAAATGCTTGCACAGGTGAGTGGGTAAGCCCTGTGCCAGCCCGTGGCCATGAGCAGTGTGTGAGCCTCAGTGAGTGCCACTTGTGCTGCCACAGAGCCAAGCAAAGCTCTGTGAGCAGAGTGCTGGGTGTCCTTTCTCAGGAAGTTTGCAGCAGTTTTTCTGAGGTTCAGGGAAGGGCCATGTAGGATGTTCTCAAAGTGTTTGTGGTGCAAGCCTGGATTTGGGACTTCACTGCTGCAAAGACGAGGCTGTGGGATTTGTGTGTGCTTTCGCTGTGTTCCTATCCTGATCATCCAGCTCTGCCAGACTCAACATTTGAGTCCCTTTCCATGACAGCCCTCGTTCATTTAGCTATGCATTAGGCAGGGAAGAAGAACCAGTAATTATGAGCAAGCTGGCAATACTGTGTTCCAGTAACTGTTTCATGGTGTGTTTGAGCTGATGGCTGCAAGAATGGAAAATAAGCCTTTGGGATGATGTGGAAGATCTCTGTTTGCATGCTCTGTCTCTTGGCTTGAGCCTGCTGTACGTGCTCAGGCATCCTCAGCTTCAGTCAGGCTGTTTGAAGGATATGGGGTTTCTCTGAGGGTTAGGCTCAAAATAAATTATTTGCGCACAGCAGCAGCAGTTGTGATATTCACTAGGAGTGCATTGCATGACTTATCTAGACACAGCCTATGGGCTGCTTTGAAGCCATCAGTGGAAGGTGGCAGAAAAGCCAGATTACTGTTGGCTGGCCTAAATTTTCTGTCTAAGTGTTTGCGCACATACTGAGGAAAAATTCTTTAAGTGAAAAAAGATGGGTTCCCACTGCATTAATTATTTCAGGTGAGTTCAGTTTCACTGCTGAGAAAATTTCATTTAGCAAAGCAAAGGGGTGTTTCGCACAACGAAGACGTGCAGTTGTGGAAAATGATCATTTGAAACAATGGTACTTTATAATAAGTTTCAAATGTGCAATCCTGCAACTGATCATATTTTTTTTCTTTTTTTTACTTTCAGCATAACTCAATGTCATCTAACTCCCTGAAAATCAAGTCTATGGACATTCACTTACAATGAATTTTATCTTTCATTTCAGGAAAAAAAGTGAAAGAATAAATAGGATTTAGAGCTGAAAATGAGACAATAGACCTGAATTTGGTAGAGTGTTGCCAGAAGGATTTTAGTTTTTCAAAAGTAAGTGAAAGAGGAGCATTTTGGATTTTTGTTGTGCTGTGTGCTGACAGACCACTAGTAGAAATCAAGTAGTAGTCCTTGTTCTGCATCAGCTGTACAGAGCTTAAAATATATTTGGGAAATGAAAGAACTTGGTTCCCGCTTTCCTGGAACAATTTTAGACTCTTGGAATGTGAATGAAACATTTTTAACCATGATAATGTCTCTGTAGTCTCATCTCCAAAGTGCTTGTTTTTATAAAATAATAAATGCTCTTTGCCTTCCCTGCTGGAAAAGTTCTAGATAAATTCAGAGTGTTATTTTTACCCTATTCCTTCTCCAAATTTAAAGCAGTCTCTGTTTGCTAGAGATTGAGATGGGGAAAGTTAAGGAGTGGGAGAAACTCTTATTTTACTGCCACTTTTCATCAGATGTTCATCAGTCATGGAATGCCACAGGCACTTGCAGAATGAGCCTTTACAGCTATCAAAATAGAATACAAACTTGAAAATTTGTCTGACAAGTTTCCGTTACACAAATATTCAGATAAATTTGTATTTATCTGTCTCTGCCCTTGATTGCATGGGGAGGAGAGCTGGGTAAAGAGCTCAGCATCAGGTTCAGTACTTGTAGATTCAGCCATTATCTCCTTTTCCCTGTATATTTATGTAGTTGCTGTGTATCCCTGATTCTAATTTTAGTAAAAGAAAAATTTTAAATCTCCTTTTGTTTATTTTGATGGGTTACAAAGAGTTAACCAACATAATCTATTGTCTTAACGACTCTAGTGGAACAAGCAATAATGGACTGAGGAATTACAAATTTGTTCTTTCAAATTTGTACTTTTAGATTTTTCAATAAACTGTCAGGAAGTAGTGCCACAGTATAGAATATGTTTTTAGATCAGATCCTGTATCTGGCATCAAATTAGAGTGGTTCCTTTGTTGAAGTTCCTTGATTTCCAGGAATGTAAGACAGATCTCAACCTGGCTAATGGATCATTTTGTGGTTTGAATAACTGAGGACTCTTCCTGAGCAAGGGCGTGTAGGATGTACTGCCAGATATTGGATTATTTATGTTGTAAGATCAAATTATTTTTCTGATTTTTCTTTGGGGATAATAGTTGCTCTTTATAGTGAATCTTGTTCCACTTAATAATATAAAACAAGTTTTGGAATAAACAATAGTGTATTTTGGGGAAAATTTGAAAGATTTCTGGTCCCTTTTAATACAGCTTCTGTAATAAGGCAGTAAAGCACACTTCAGTGTGATGTATGTGCCTATTGATATCAGTCTCCTGAATGTATTGTTAAGGAATATTGCAGATTTTGAAGAAGGATGCTCAGTAACTTCTGCTTGTCCTATGTGTGTGCCACGTTTCACACACATTCTGCAGATACACATAAGCTAGGTCTGACCAGGCACGTTGTACAGCCAGAAGAAATTTATGTACTTCGTACAAAGGATGAGTTTGTAACTATTTGAACAAAGCTGTATCTCTTTTTATTAGTACAAGAATGCAAATGGAGGATTTTATGCATATTAAGAAACGTTTATTTTACTGCTCAGAGGGCTTGCTGTCAGCACCCATTAAAGTCTCCAAATTAAAAAAAAAAATAAAACAAACAGAGCAACAAACAACCCCCTCTAACCGTTGAATTTCAAACAAAACCAATCCTACAAATATGCTCTGTGTGGTAGATAATTTAGTAAAGTAGGCTATATCCTCAAGACATTCCTTTGGCACCCCTCCATGTGAGCACTGCTAATATCCTTTGAGTTACTTTGTACTATTGTCTTTCTAAATACTATTTGGAGGTTGTGCTGCTCTGGAGATCTCACAACAGTTTTTTCTGCTGGGAAGATGAGAGTCCATTGGGCATGAAACTCTGTCAAAACATGACAATTATGGCAACATTTTGTTCTAAAGAAAACAAAAGGAAGAATTCAGGCTGCATAAAATCACTCTTTCCAACATTTGACAGAACTAAATATTTTTGTTCGTTAATTTAAAAATTTTGTTTGTAATTTTACAAATTTGATTCTTAGAAAATGAAGATTAAAGATTTTGTCTCTGTTTTGAGACAAAACTAATGTATTTAAAAAGAAATTTCCTCTGCAGTTTTCTATCGTTGAGACATATTCAGATTTCTCTTAACCAGAACAAAAACAAATGCTGAGATACTCGAGTTCTTTGGGACAGTTTCTCACTCTATGAAGTGACCCTTGGAGGGCTGGCTGAGCAGAAATGTCAGGAGCACTATTTTCACTTTTCTTTGCGCACCAGGCAGCTGTGGTTTGCACAGGTCAGGCAGCCCGTGGGATGTGCAGAAGCTGGCAGGGTCTCAGGGGGAAGCCGAGGAGAGATTTTGGTGCTGTGGGGCTGCTGAGCGCAGGGAGAGCAGCACCAGGGCCGGCAGGAAGGACCCGGAGCATCAGCTCTGACTGCCCAGCTGGGACAGACCTTCCAGGAAAACAGAGCCTGGCGCAGCAAACTGTGGGAGGACCCATTTGCAGTGTGAGTGTTGAGCAAATTTGGTTTGCAGTTAGCTCGGGAAGAAGCGATCTGTGCAATAACTGTAATTTTTTTTTCAGTTTGTTTTGCAGAGTTTTATTAATTTAAAATTTAAAAATAATTTTAAAATTTAAAATTTTATTAATTTAAAATTAATTTAAAATTTATAGGAGCTGTCGAGGGAAATAGCAGACAACTTAGCAGCAAAGCAGTTAATTAGAACTGTGCAGTGGTTTGAAATAGAGACATGAATATTAAATCTTTTAAAGCTGCTTGACGTATAAGCTGAGTTTGATTGGGGTTGCTTCTTTCTCTCTCTCCCTTTTGCATTCCTTCATTTTTTCATTCTTTTGTCCACTTGACACACAGCATCTCTAAAGTGGTTTTGCAGAAACTGTTGGCATGATCCCTGAACAGTTTTTCCCTGGAGTAAATTGCTCCCCCAATGTATAGCCTGACTTTTAATTAAAACATTTGCCTACACTGTTTCAAACAGATGAAGAAATATCTGTTGGTATGAAGGTATGGGTGGAAAGACAGTCTGGTGCTGACAGCACTGAGCACCTCTGTGGCTTTTGAATGTTGGGGATAAAATGGTTTGCGGGAAAAAGGATGTGGAGTTTTTTTGCTTTTGGAAGATTTCTGGGACTGCCAGAAGTTTTCAGTGGGGTTATATTCAGTGCCTTTGAAATTTAAATACAGGTTGAGAAAAGAGTTTTGTTTATTAACTCAAGTTATGGGGGCTGTCAGTCTTCTGCAGGGGGGGAAAAAGGGAAAGAAAGGTGTAACTTTAAGCACACACTGATTTGTTCTTATTACATAACAAAAGTCTATTTCTTTATCATGTTATCATTCAGTTAATAAAAATTAGCTACAATAACAGCATCAACTTAGAAACCCCTCAAAGTCCAGGGGATTTTCTTTCACAATGAACATGAATACTGTTCAGAAATACAAACAGTCAAAGGATAACTTTAGGTCTGAAAGAGAAACCTGGCAAGGGTAATTGAATAAGCCTGGATCTCCTGAATATGTCATGGTGAGTGCAGTCAACATGTCATAATTAGGTTTATTGAGGGCCATTCCAACAATCTGCTTCTATTCTTCCTGCCTTATTGTCCACAGCTAGGCAAATAGCCAGGGGACAAAAGGAATCAAGTGCTGACAAAACATGAAAGAGGAAAAAGATTTAGCTGCTTTTATCAAAGAAACTGAGAAGGACTTTGTGTAAATAAAGTAAGTAACTGGC
The DNA here is from genome assembly GCA_013397075.1 of Rhabdornis inornatus. Classification (NCBI taxonomy): domain Eukaryota; kingdom Metazoa; phylum Chordata; class Aves; order Passeriformes; family Rhabdornithidae; genus Rhabdornis; species Rhabdornis inornatus. Next base: position 255,636 of record VWZS01002380.1, on the reverse strand, counting down.
CATCCTGCATTTAGGCAATGCCGTTTTCATTAGAATTAATTCTTGACATATTGGAAGGGTTCCAAGGGAAGGATTTCTACTTCTGACAAGTTTAATTTGTAAATTAAAAACAGTTGGTTAAACATGAGCTGCCATCAACAAAACTTAACTAAAGCCATACATGGTCAAGTCCTAAGCAGGTGAAAAAGAGAATTACTTTGAAAACAAATATTTCCCAAAATTATGCAAATTCTTATTACTTCATAACAAATGTTTTCTATTGAGACCTTCAGCAGACAGCTGTTTGGGAATCTTCTTTGGATCCTGCTTATTTTGCTATTTAAATCCTGTTAGCTTGCACAGTACTTGCTGCTTGCTCTTTATAGTGGATAAGAAAAAGTGACCTCAAGGTTTTGGGATCTGCTGGGGTCTAATAGCGGAAAAAAAAATCTTATGTAAAAAAAAAGATCTTATGTAAAATGCCTGTGCTTTGGGTAATAAGTAGAAAAGAGCTTTTCAGGTGGGTTTCTTCTGCCTGTCCTTTAACTCTTCAAATGATGATTTTGTTTGGGCATAGGGACAAATGAAATATTCTCTGGATTCACACATGGTAGTTTGATTAAGACCATCTCAGCACTGCCATCCTTGTCTGGGAGCTGCTCCTGGAGAATTCTCCTCTTACTGAACTCAATGTGAGATTCTTGCCTTAGTGGGAGTAGGATTGGTCCCTCTGGGCTCAGCACAGGACAGATTATATCAGAGCATGTGCTTTGGGGCCATACCAGTGGTCTTTTAAGATTAAAGAATTAACATATGGTCACATTTTCCTTCTCTTGCACAGCTTTTAATTTTCCTTTAAGAAAATTAGCTTGTGTTGTATGTGTGAAAACTAGACACCCCTGTTCTGTAGCTGTCTAAAGTGTTTGTTTTCTGAAAGGTTTGTCACCGAACACTTCCAGACCAAAAACGTCCAAACCATTTTGTTAATTTGGTCTTAAGGTTAAGCAGATGTAGTATGGAACTTTAATGGAAAAAAATTAAACACACATAAATCCCTTTCTTCAGAACTTTAGAATGTCTTGAAATTAAATAGGAAGACTGAAATTTATGAAATAAAAATTCAGTACAGAAAATTTCATAAAATGTGTCCAAAGTCTTCTGGTGCTTCCTAGGACTCTGCAGTTAGAACTAGCAGCTTTGGGAGAGCAGCTGTCCTGTAGAGGAGCTGGAAAACTGGAAAGCTTCAGTGATTTTTAAGATTTTTCTTTTTGTTTATTTCTTTAAAAGAAAAAAAAAAAAAGCGGCCAATCTTGGTTTCATTGATCTTCTGTCCAGAAATGTCCTGGGCTCTTAAAGACAACCTCAAAGTTTTGATAAAATGTCTAGCAGCAGGTAGGGCTTGGGCAGGAGATGAAGGAGGATGTGCCCATCTGCATCAGGCTCTGCATAAACTCCAGGAATGGTGGCACTCTTAGTAGCAAAGAGCAGATTGTCTGACTTTTGGGACTGTATTTCCACCCACTGGACCTAGATTACTTTCAGTCAATTCCCTGAAGATAAGATCTGAAGATAAGATTAGATGGTGATTATTAAACTCTAAAGTATTATGGCTTATTTTTTTCAGTTTATGTATTTAAATTTTTTTGTTTGTTTTGGTTTTTTTTTTGTTTGTTTGTTTTTTTGTTTAGTAGCAGTAATAAACCCACTGCTAATATTAAATTACTTTGTATAGGATTTACTACTGAAGTTGCAGATAATAAAAAAAGCTGCATAATCAGACTATCAAGCATGGTGGTGAAGCTATTTAAATGAAAACCAAAACCAGAAATAATATTAAAAAGACAAAAAGCAGAGAATAGCTGAATCCAGTTATCACAAAACGGTCTTGTGGTGTTCATCACAAAATTTTCAGGAAAATATTGTGCAGGAACATGCATGCCCCAGGCAGTGCTGGAAGGACAGCTAATTGTAGGGGAGTAGGGCTGGTGGTGTGCATGTCCCTGTCCAATGTGAAGTGGTTTGTCTCTGTGAATGGCTCTGTTCTGCTTTGTATCAGCAATGAACTGATGTAATACAAAACACTAAGAAATCCATTTGCTTATGTTTCAAATTTTATGGTGGTTCTTGATAATTCAATAATGATAATGACAGTAATAAATGGTCCCTTTGGTTCACAAAACGTAGTGATTTATCTATGGTAGTGAATATGTAAGATGGCTTGACTAATATTTTTCTGGTTTGCCAGCATTAGGCTATTCTAGAACCGTTATTATCCTAACATTATGTATGTTTTATGTACTGATAGAGGCTGGAGTGACAGATTGGACAAAGTACAGAATAAATTTAATAGGGAAATAAATTTTTTCCCCATTTTAGTGTTGGGGAGGCTAATGTATAAGGGTAAAGCAATTTGCCAAAATTTGAAAGATGGAAAGCATCTAAGCTATTTGTTTTATTTTATTGGGCTGATTCTTTTCCAAATTGAAAGTTTAGGTATCCGTGTCAGAGACTTGTGCTATAGCTTTGCACATGCAATTTATACATTATAGTCAGGAATTATTGTGACACTTTGCTGTATTTTTAGACTCTGTATAATGAATTAGAGCAGTTTGTATCAAAGGAGGTCTCTACAGGCTGCAAACCCCACTGTACTGCCAGTCAAGAGAAGACAGTCTGTGTGTTTGGTGCTTGCTTCAATAATGTAATAATTGTGGCAATTGGTGTGTGTGTGTAGATTTATCTTACTGGTTGTGACCTGATGGGGGTCAAAATGCAGGTCTCAGCTCCTGAAATGGCACTGCCTGTCCTGGGTGAGATCCCTCATCCCTCCTGGTGGTGAGGCTGGGGCTGTGCCAGCCTTGGGAGTCCCTTCTGCCTGTACCTGAGCCTCACCTTTGCCTTGTGGAGCAAACCAACCTGGTGGCACCAGGTGTGCTTCTCTGGCCTTCTGTGGGGCTGTGGCATGGGGGAGGCTGCTGGGTGTATGGTTCAGGGCTGGGAGCTGCCTGAGCACTCCCCCAGCCTGAGCAAGCCCTTGGGAACAACTCTCCCATCTCCAGCCCCGAGCTCGTGCCATGTGTCAGGCTGCTGCTCAACTCCCTGTCCCCACTGTACCCACAGCCTTGCTCTGAAGTGCTCTGCAGCTGGGAAACATTCCTGTTCTACGAGTGGAGGTGGCATAGAAATGATTATTTCTATGTGTACTGTGACGCAGTTTTACTTCCAGTGCCCTCCCGAGGCTGTGATTTCTAGATGAGGAATTCAAGTGGGGCAGAATGTTTTATGTCAACAGCTAATAGTGTAATCCAGCCTCATGTACAGAGCTGCCTGTGAATATATGAATAAGAGTGAAATTAATAATGTGAAGTATGGAAAATATAGGGGAAAAAGTTAGCTAATATTTTTTGAAAAATGTGTTAGAAAATATAACACTTCTGAAACAGAAGAGCATCAGAGGAGCAGTGCAGTGGTGGTGTTTGACATTAAATGAAATAAATCTCAGAGTTAATCCAGAGTTTTTGAGGGTCTTGACTAGTGTTAAAGCAAGATTGCAAAGCAGGGTAGCTCAAAAAACCCCATCCAAATTTCAGTAGTACTGTTAATTTAATGCAGTACAGTTGAGCAGTTTTCTAGCAGGCTGCTCAACATATGGCTTTGTATTCTGAAAAAAAAAAAAAGCAATTTAACCATGCTGGTGCTGGCAATCTCCAAGTCTCTTTTGTCCCTCTTCTGCAGCTGAGACCTTTTCTTCTGTTGCATGTTTTTCATTACTCTGCTGCTTCTCTCCACTTCACAAATGCTAGATGCTTTTCCAGAGTTTGTCAGTACTGAGTTTCCAGCTGGATGTTTAAGGTCAAAGTTCTCCATGTTCTGGTGAGTAACAAAGATTCTGATCCAGAACTGGGGTGATGAACACTCTTGCTAAGCAAGGCAGGGGTAGGGTAGCAGTGGAGGAGTAAAAAAACATAAATCCCAGGAAGTGTCAGTGAGGGAAAGTCTTGTGACAGGTTGCACACAGAATTAGGCTTGAATGGATGCAATATTAATGAGAAACCCTTTTTGAAGAAGTGGGGCTAAAAATGTGGTCTATGTTTTTCCAGGTTGTTTGTACTCCTACAGCCTTCTTAGTTATGGGAGATAGCAGCACAATTCCTGGTGTGAATGCACTCATAAGTCACTTTTACACTGTTATGAGTATAGCTAATCCTCTTTCATGGGGGAGTAATTCTTCTGCAAGGAAACAACCTTGTATTTGTTAAGTAAATTATTTCTGTGTAAAGAGAAGTCTGAGTCTATAAATAATAAGTCAGAATTTATAAAGAGGACACCTGGGAACTTCTTGTTTCTGTGTACTTGCATTGTGGCTTTAATTATATTACATTTTATTTTATGTTGAAGCTTCTAATTTCAATTTTATATTCTTGCTATTTTAAAGAGAAAATAGAAGACTTCTTAGGCAGAATTAAGAAATTCAGTAAGTTTTCCTAGTGCTGCTTCATAAGTCTCAAATAATCAAAACTAGCAAGTCAACCTAACAAAATCCCCAAGTATTGTAATTTAAAACAAAATATTAGAGACCTTTAGGCAATTAAGAAAGTTGAACACCCATACATTTTAACACAGTACTGAATTCATTAGGAAAATGTAAATCAATAATAATTTAAGTAAAGAGTTTTTTATTCCTTAGGCACTAAAATGCAAACTACTGAACGTGCTTTGTCTCAGAAAAAAATAGGCAAAGGTAATTTGCTGATTCCTTTTCTTTATAACCCTGGAAAGAACCGTATTAAAACTATTTGTTTCTTTGGTCTGAGTCTAAGGGTGAAAGTTTAAACCCCAAAGTGGTTTTCGTGGAGGGTAAGGGGAGCAAGAAGAAGCCGAGCTGGACTCCAGCATTTTGCCAAGGGTTAAGGCCCTATGAACACAATGGGGTGTTGATGCTTTTTTAAACACATTCAGCCATATTAAGTTATTTTCTGTTGTGGTGATGTTTGCGTTGTTTTTTATTTGTTTACTCTTGTTTGTTTGAACTAATCACCACTTAAGTAAAAGCCTCTCTGCCTGCCCTGCCTCCTCCTCACCCAGCATTTAGCCATGGTGACCAGTCAGGCATAAAAACGTGCTTATCTGCAAATGAATGGCAGCTCTTTGCTTCATTAAAGCCTCTTTCTCTTCTGGCACTCGCATTGTGACCCTTTGATATTAATTCAAAGGGCAATTAAAGAATGCGGCCCATCTTTGAAGTAGAGCATTCAGGGCAAGGAATGGGATGAACCTGGGACTCTGATGGACTGTGCACATTCAACAGGCCTTTTCAAGGCAGTTTGAAGTGACTCAAAGAAAATGGGCAGGAGAAGGTCAAAGAGAAAAAAGGGGCTAAAGAAACAGTCTGTATTTGTTCGAAGTATTAGCCAAGCAAACTGCAAATAGCAACAAAATGAAACAGTTAATAGAGCAGCCAGACAGAGGCATGTCAATCACTTAACTTGAACAGCATTGGGCTAACCAAGGCTTCAGTCCACTGTGTTATCTAATTATCTTGGGAAAGCCAGTAGCTGGAAGTAATAGTATTGTATTTCTTTCTGCTTACTGCTCAGAAAAGGTGATAAATACTCACAGCTTCATAATTATTCAACATATATACATAAAGAGTAGTGGGTTGGTGGATTGTAGGCAAGCTGCTAGTAGAAAACCAACAAAAAACCCTTCTCGATTAACCTGAGATGCAGAATGTGAGCATTAGCATGTTTAAAAATCGTGTAAGGGTTTGCTTATGGAGCGAGCTACACATGCATGGTTTCCTCTGGGACAAACCTTAAAGACAAACACATTTACAAACCTTGGAGCGTCGTTTTCGATCTTTCCTCCAAATATAGTTTTAAACCACATATAGTTTTAAGCGTCAGACTTTAAACCACAATAAACAATGAGATTAAGAGCCAAGACTGCAACTCTCCTTACTTAGCACATGCTATTGTACCTAAGCAATGTAGCACACACGGTATGAGATTCCTGCCTTATTTTACCCTAACAGGGTAAATTAAGGACAAAGTTTCACATTTGCCTCACAAATTTTTTTTGGTATTGTTGGTTAAATTATCCCCATGGGGCTTGATTTTCCACTGGCCTGAATTTGCACATGAAAAACAAATATGTGATTTTATTTGCCCATAAACTGGATGTGCCCATAAACAGGCATATTTTAAAGTCCTGGCGTAAGAAAAGATTCTTGAACTTATCTTCATAGCTGCATTAAATTGTCAAATTATTGAAACAAGGAAATAATAATGAATTTGCAATGTGAGAAAAGTGCTCTGGCCTTGATCCAGATGATGCAGAAGATTGTATAATAAGACATGAGCAGAAGTGTGTGGCAAGAACCTTTTGCAGCATTACTGAGCTACTTGCATCTTGAAGGTGCTCTTTTGTTTTTTTTTGGTCTGTTTTTAATGTGAATGGATTTTATTTGGAAAAGGTGGCTTTGCTTTGTATTGGTTAAATCTGCTGCACAGGTTTGCATCAGGTTTGTGGGTGATGCAGCGACCACCTTTGTGTAACTGCAACTTCAGTCTCCAGCATGATCCTGTTTGGTGGGATCCCACTTGTGTTAACAAGCCCTAAGCTGTGTAGCAAGATTGGGTGGTACTTGGTTTAACATGGTAAAGAATTTGTAGCAAAAAATGCTCTACACACATGAAATGGACAATATACAATATGACTTAACGCATGTTAAAAAAATACTCCATCAACAGCTGGTAATGGTTTACTGTGGAGGAGAAGGAAGAAATAGTTTTTTGTTGCTGTTGTTGAGAAAACAAAAGCATTGGCACAGTCAAAAAAATCACTTTTGTTGAGATCTTGCATGCTAAATTTTAACCAGAGGGACTGTTTTTTTTTTCCTGGCTACATTGCACCCTCCTTTGAACTTCAGTCTAACAAATAATCTAAAAGGCTATTCAGTGTGGTTGTGCTTGTGTGAAGGGTTCTGCCATCATACAAGAAAAAATATCATCTTTTCTTTTATAGTGGCGACTGTATTTTCTTTTTTAGGAGCAGAGAAAAGAGGAATTCTTGTATATGTTAGGCATAGCATTGTTTTGAAGTTACATAGTAATAAAAAAATGGCATTGTGTGAACACTTCACTGTCTAAGAATTCCAGCTGGAATAACTGTACAGAACCAATGGCCTTTGTTTTGTATGGGTCCCTCCTGATGTCCATAGGGTTTTATCTGTAGTCGGTTGGAGTCAAAGCCATAAATTCAATTAGTTTGGTTTTAAAAGCTTCTCCTCTTACAGGAGGGTAAGGCTTTATAAGGATCCCTCTGAATATATCAAGACTGACAAAGTATCATTTCATCAGCTGAAAAAAGAGAGGGTTTCTCCAAGAAGCATAGAGCCTTAGCTGGTACAAGCTGCCTTGCCTGCATCTCCAGCTAGACTTGGACCAGGGTCCATGGCAGTCCTGTTTGGTATACTTGGCTAGCTGGGCTGTTTCCACCATCTCTCTCCTTTGATTTTAAGCTGTTTCCAATATTATCTAAACTTCTTTCTTCTGCTGCAAATGGAAAGTGCACTGTTCTCAGTCCCTGGGGTACCTGTATTTGCCCGGAGCAAGGAAGGTCAGTCCCAGAGGGAAGCATGTCCAAGAGGGGTGGTTCCATCTCCTGCTGGATAGCACACCAGTTTAACAGGCTCTGACAAGGTAAAACTGGGAGAGTAGGACTGCAAAAGGAAACAATAGTCTTCATGTTATGACATGAAAGGAAGATGGTAAAGGAAGGATGGCTGGATGGAGTCAGCTGAGCTGACAAAAGAAAACAGAAAGCACTGAAGTCCCATGATGTGTATTATCTATTATCTGAACATACAGCAAACCACTTGGGGTCTGAGCACCCTGTTCTGTGGAAACTTGGAGAGTTGGGATATCTGCCCAAATCTCATTCACATGAGTTTTGGGGAGCTTTGTTTCCTCTTCAGATTTTGGTTTCAAACCAAGTGAGCCCTGGCTACAGCATGCATTGGTGGGACAGGTGCTGCAGCCAGGATCTTGCTTAGAACAGGTTTACTTTCTTTATTTCTTTGTTTCTTTGTAGTTTCTCTACTCGTAGTTTTGTCCTACAGAAATCTGTCCAATTACCTGATCCAAGGGAGCCATCAAGCCCCAAACCCTGAAAAGACTGCTCCAAACCCCACATTGTTTGGGGTGTGTTCTCTTTTGGAAAGAGAAAAGAGTATTTTAGGTCCTCTCAGACATGCATAAGGATTTAATAAAAACCCAAATCCTTGATCATTGCTGCTTGCCTGGTAGAGTTTCCTAGATGCTGTGTGTGTGACTGAGTCCCTTCTGTCCATGAGAAGAGTGTGCTTTGAGGCCGGACACTGCCCTGGGCCACTCCTGATTGTCAGCCAGGGGATCTGAGATGTGGGGTGGGTGCATGGGATTCATTCCTCAGAGGGTGGTGGGACGCTTGGAAGCACAAAATTTCATATCTGGCTATTCCCTCACCCAACTAAACTGAAGTCTAATTTAGCTGCGTGGCAAGAGGTAGAACCTGAGCATCTTCTCCATGAAACTGGAGTCTTTTTTTCCTTGTTGGTGCAAATGCCTGATATGTCCATCATCTTTGATTTCTTCAGTGAGTTTTGGTTTGTGCTATGTGGATTTAGCTTTATAAATGCAAAACTTAATTTTAAGCTGATTTTGTCTCAGAGCTTTTGGGAAATACTTTTTGCCTGGCAAGAAAGCAGAGCCAGCTCTTAGAATATAACATTGTAATTGCTGAGGCTATACTGCATTTTCTGAAAAAAAATAACGGGTAGTCTTTTTGCTTTGCTAAAACCCCTCATTTGCTGTGTCCCAGTGCTTCTCCTTGAGACTAGAGGCCTTTTATTTGCTGGTGTTCCTTCCCAGACACTGATTGCTGTAGTGCTGTGTGTGCAACGTACACTCGATACATCATCTAAGCACTGGAGAGTGTTCATTCCCTTTGTGCAGTCTCTCAGGCCTGATGCAAAACAGGCAGAAGTGCAGCAATTCCTGCCATAATGTAACATGATTCCAGGAATTAGAAATTCCCAACTCTGAATGTGCCAGGAAGTGGCAGCACACCCTGTGCCAGCGGGGATGGGTTGGCAGTGGGCTCCTCACCCTCTCCTTTTAGTGCATAGTGTGTGTATGGCTGCAAGAACAGAGGGTACAGAAGGGAGGAATGGATGTCAATATAAATGTATCTGTTTTTTTTTTTTTTTACTGTAGACTCAAACTTCTTCCAAGAATTAAGTCTAAAAACACCAAGTGTTGGCTAGAAAGTGGTTCTGAGTGCCTCAGTCGAAAGGCTGGATCCTGATGACATGGGAATCAATGGAAGTTTTGCCTTTGGCTTTTATGGCTGTGGGACTTCATCTGAAAAATGCCATAAAGTGATCTGAAAAAAGTTGGGAAACTGCAGAAATACACAGGCAAATCTGAAAAGCACAAAAGGAGGCTTTTTAGAATATATTATCATTATGGGGAGGTTTTTGTAATGTCAAAGTGCTTGAGTGTTACTGGGGGTTTTACAAAGTTTGGAAAACAAAAGATTAAACTCTAAAATAGTATCTTTAGTTGGTTTTTTTTAAAATCTGGAAATCCACTAAATGAAGAAAACATCAGTTGTGCTCAAATTCAAATAACAACAAGTTAAAAAGAGGTGAGAAATGCTTAATAAAACATGTTTAAAAATAATTATTACTAGAAAATAAGTTTTTTCCACTTGCAAACAATTGACAGGGTTTAGGAATCAAGTCTGGGGTCAAAGGGTCTTGATGGCCAAGTCAAAGGGCACCCAGAGATGTATATTAATGCGTGTCAGCTTCTAGATCCTAGAGTCAAGCAGTAGTTCATAAAAGAAACAAGGCATCTTAAGAAGAAGTGTTATTAGCAAACATCAGGTCAAAGTTTATCTTTGGGTCAGTGTGTACGGGAGGGCCATCCATTCATGCTCCTAACACAGGCATTATCCTTAAAGCTGCCTTGGCGCAAGGTGTAAAGGAAAAATAAAAAAAATGAAGTTTTAACTGTGAAAACTTGTCGATTTATCAGAATACTTTGCAAGACTAAGACTTAAATGGAGCATCCTTAACGGAGCAAAGAAAATAGGAATTTTATTTCTATTACTCTTGGTAGTGTTCTCTGTTCAATTCCTTTCTAAATCCAAAGATAAAATTTGTTTTTGTATGGACATGAGGGATTCTCAGCAATGTCTTTGCACTCTTGCCTGAGTCAGAGTTGATGCTATAGGGGACAGACATGTCTTTCTTTTGAAAGGACCAGTATAGCCAATGTCAAACCCTTTGATGTGGAGGTATTGTAAATCTTTCCACGTGATCCTTCCTGGAAGCCATGGATTTCCTAAGAAGCGTGTTGACCAGTTCATCCCATTTACAACGCTACTTCTGCAGCTCTGCTTTCTCCTCTTCCCACCGCCTTGGGTGTGGGAACCCCGGCGCCCAGGGCAGCCGTGGCCGGGGGCGCTCCGCCACTCAGACCTGGAGGAATGCTCCTGCTGTGCCGGAGCACACAAAGGCTGCCTACTTGCTTTGACAAGCCCATGCTGCAGAAAATCCTTGCGATCTTTTGTGCTTCGTGGTGTTGACTTATTTTAGTTCCACGCTAAGATGCTCCCCATTGAAACAAGCAAAAAAAAAAAAAGTAAAAATGGAATACGTTTTTTTTAAAACTGTTATTCTGATGTCTTTAGGAGGCACTTTGCCTGACTTTCTAAGGAGATGTGTTTGAACGGTGCAACTCCGCTTATGCTTTCGAGGGGAAGAGAAGGGCATAGTTGTAGGAATAATAAATATGAGTGCTCACTAAAGCTCATTATGTTTGCATTGAATGGCGATTAAAATATAATGTGCAATGATAACTATTTCTGGGAACCAGTGTGACAAGAGGTGACAGAAAAGAGATTATCTGTTGGACTTTTGCTTGTATAATGTGAATATTGTAGACCTGAATTGTGCATTTAGTACATATGTTGTGCACTGGAAAGTCCTGAGCTACAGAGACATCAGCATAATGGAAAGTCTTGGTGTGCTTGGGAAAACAGTCACGTGTTTGCTGCTCTTCAGTGCAGTTATAACAGAAGAGTTTCAGCCTCTTAATTAACTTTTTCAGTAAATCTTTCTGAATTTTGTGCTGGTAAAATATGTGAGGAAAGTGTTAAGAAAAACCCTTAAGCTGTAATAGTCAAAATTTGATGGTTTTTAGACAAAATGCTTTTCCTGTTGGACCCTGGCAGTTGGACAAAACCGACTTTTTTGGGAGCACATCATATTTGCTGGGAGAAGTCTGCTGACTCCAGATGGAATTCCTGGTTGGGAGTAGTGCCTGTCCTGTCTGCTTTGAGCAGGGCATGTCCCTGCATTAGGAAGGGAACGTGTTTCCTGGAACTGAGGTAAAAGCTGTAACCAGACCTCTCTAGGTCCTCCTAGTTACTCCACTTCATCTGTGTAGCTACCCTCTGTTGGGTATTTGGAGTGTGGGAGAGTCAAACTCAAATGCTTGGGGCTTATTTTGGGGTGTGTGTTGGGTTTTTGTTTGGCTGGTCTTTGATCTGTCTTTTTTCAAGCACTCATTGGACCTTCTGAAGAGTGGAAATAGAGGAGAAGCTACTCATAGGTCTCATAGACCGTTCAGTTGGTCTCCACTCTAAAGCATCCTGAGTGAGTGCCATGACCACATGCCTCTGCCTCTAGAAGACAAATGGTTCCTTCTCTCTTTCTGTTTTGCACAAAAGATTTTAACTAGATTTTGGTTGGTTTTTTTTTCCACTTGCACAGAATCGGGAAGGTGGGGGAGAAAGCTTGGAAGGAGAAATGTGAAATGAAGAGAAGGGCAAATATTCCCTTTCTCACCAAGTTGCAGCCATGGTCTGAATGCATGAAATGACATCAATTGGAAACATACCCAAACAGCAGAGCAGCTGAACCTTTGCTGCTATAATCTGTCATGGCTCCACCGAAGTTAATTTGAAAGTCTGCCTGTTCCTAAATAGGTGCAAAGGCGTTCCAGTGAATTGTGTGTTACCATAGGAAATCATATTAAAGGGAACGGCATTTTGGGAGTCTGTAAGTCGTCACTTTTAATGGTAGCTGCATTGAGTTTGATATAAACTCTCAGGAAATTTGTGGGGTTGACTTTAACTTTGTGAGAATATCTGCACTGCTAAACTGAGAGTTGAAACTCTGCTAAATACTTCATGTTAGAGCCTTGTCCTGACAGAATTCTGCTAAAAAATGTGAGCTGCATCATGGGAACAGACTCCTGAAACCATGTTGTACGTGTGGTGCAGAATTTAGAAAGCCAAAAGCTTGTTCAGTGTCTTTGTGAACTCCAAGGCTAAGGAGGACTGTGGGAATCTTGGTTCCTTCAGTGGCTCAGCAGGATCAAATTTACTTCTAATTCTTTCTCCCTAATTCTGGTTGCAAAAATTAACCAAATAACTTCAGTTTATCATGTGCCTAATGAAGCTTATGGCAGCATTAATTTACTACAAGATGGTGCCCACCAAAATAATAAACAATTACTTTAAAAGAGGAAAACAACTGAATGCCAATTAAGACAAACATCAGAATGACAATGTTCCATTTTTCCACTGTACAGAGAATGATTTGTGGCCAAGGGATTACTTTTGAAATTGTTTTGAATTCTGCCCTTTAATATATTAAATGAATCCTTCTTAGGAACTTGATTACTAATTCGCTTTAATTTAGAAAAGCCCCACTGTCTCTGGATGTAGGCAGAGCCCTCAGGGGTCTATAAAACTGTCAATAGGGCTGTTAATTTGGCTTTTCTTTTTTTCTTATGGCTTAAAGCTTAATTCTGAGTGCTGGGAAGGTGCCATGGTTTTGGTTTGCAGGGACTCAGTGTCTTATGGGTTTCAGATCCCATCAGAAGTCATAGGAGCCCTCCTGCTGCTGCTGACATGCCAAGCTGGAAAAGCTGCAAAAATCTGGGGAGGACCAGAGATTTGCTGAAAGTGAGTCCCACCTGGTTTTCATGCTGGAATCGGAGATGGACAAGAACCAAGACACTCAGTCTAAATGTCCCTCAGCTTTGGGAGGGTCTGGATTCTGATCAGGATCTAAACTTTTGTGCCTTAGGCTTGTCTCTAATTGAATCCATGCAAAACCAGACATTTCACATGACTTTGATGCATAAAACCATAAATAGGCCCATTTTTTATTCAAAACGAAGTCCAGGTTTGCTTAGAAAGATCACAAACCTCCTACTGAACCTTGATGGTCCCAGATTATAATGAAAATTGAAGTCTCCAATGCAACAACATTCCTGGATGCAAAGATGCTTAGTATTTGTCTTTCTAGTTAAATGTGTTACTGTTCAGAGGCAAGCAATGATGTCCCACTTGCTGCAAGTTGCACAGAAGATGGTCTAGACCCTTACTTACACAGACCGTGGTTGTGATTAAGTTTCGTGGGTTAGATCCCGATCAAAAAAATCCTAGTGGCACTTCTAGTGGTTTTGTGTCTTATATAGAACAGTATAGGAATAATTATATGTGATACGGGATTAAAAATGCAAAACAAAGCATGGAAGCTTGAATGAGGTTTTGTTTGGATGGAAACACCTTTTGTGAACTCTTTTCCTGAGCAGTCAGACTGGGGAAAAAAAAAACCTCTAGACATTTGAATTTTGCAAAGCAGTTTTTGAGTTGGAGACTTTCAAAATGTGCAAGGATTTTGGCAATACAAATTCTGGTACCTGAGCAGAACAATATGACTGTTATTTAATTTTAACGTCAGATACAGGCTCTTCTTTGAAGATCCCAATCTGAATAATCACTGAAGTTACCCACTGCACATATTGGTTAATCCATTTCTGTGTGATCATATATGTTAGGATTAAGTGAATGTTCATCAGAACACAGCCTGGGTCAAGGTTTGTTTGTAAAATGTTGTTTGGCAACTGCCCTTAGACTGTGATTTGGAAAGTCTGACAGGAGTGTCTGAATAGGTAATTGTCGCTGGAAACATCAGAAATGTTTCCAGGCCATCTGTCACTCAGCCACTTGTTGCTATTTTTATTTCTATGGTAAACAGGAGCCCTGCTCATGGACTGCAACAGTGCTGGGAGCTGTACCAATGCAGATCTTACGACTTCTCTGTGAAAAGGACCTAATGATGTAAGCACATGACACGTTTAGACTTTTAAGTAGAGATGGAGGCTATCGAGCTCTACGATGAGCAGTGGTTGCAGCTCACTGGTACCCAAACTGCAGCAGATGTTGGCAAGCTGCCACAGTAGCAGTGCCCCTCTAGAATTCCTGTCTCATTTGATGTCTATTGAGACAACAAATGTTCTAGGCTTCTGCTGTGAGCCCAAAGGCACAGCATTTATGTGCTACCAGGTGCAGAGGAACACTGATTACTTGGCCAACAGTAGATGAAGGCAAAAGGTCCACTACCCTCACAGGGCAGCCCTCTTGCATTTATTTCTGTGGTTTCTGATCCCCTTGGGCAGGATTAAACCTGGGACCCTGGATCTCACTGTCCTGCTTGTCTAACAATAAAAAGGAAGCCACTTAGAAAAGCTGCCAAGAGCTGGTTTCTCCGTTGATCTCGGTTTTCCTTTGCGGACACAGGAGGCTGGCTGGCAGCGTGCAGCTTTTATTCTTTTCTGTCTCTCTGCTATTGTGCAGAGTTCACTCTGGCAGGCTCCCCTTGGATGCATCTGGGGCATCTGTCAGGCCCCTCTGTCGGGCTCTGGCCGGCTGGGTTGCAGGCCAAGTTTTGACTTCCTAATCTGTATTAACCACTTTGATGTGGCTCTCAGCAGGGTTTGACCTAAAGCAGGCAGAGAATCACATCTCACAATCCATAGGGTATGAATTGAAGAAAAAAATTACCATCTTAAAAATTTGCTGTCAAATAAAAAGAAAGAGCATGATTTTTGCTGAAATTCAGTTGGGTTTGAACGCTTGTTTTTTCTAAGCTTCCTAGAAAAGCCCAGCAAAATATGTGCTGCTTGTTTGCATAGGCAGGGAAGGCAGGCTGTGTGTTAGTGGTTGGTGTTCCTCCAGTACTCATCATGGAGGTATTTTTCTTTCATTCTGGGTTTACAACATGAGATACTCAAGCTTCCATTTTAGGACCTGTTATGTTTTCTTATGGTGGCAGGAAAATGCCAAGCACTGTGGAGAGTCTGCTTTCGAGAAGCCTTCTTGAATGTTCTATAATAGGATGTTTTCAGGAGAAAATTAGAAACAAGGAGAACTACTTTTATTCCCACCTAAGAAAGCTCTCTTGTTGCATGTTTTGTGATGGAGCTACCAGGCTTCTCACTTGGTTCCTGGGTACCGAGCAGTGCATGTATGAGTCTTTGCAGGCTGTGGTGCTCTAAGTTGAGTACAAGTGGAAGCATGAAAGAACTCTGTTGAGTGGTGCCAGAGCACTGGAAGGCAAGATGAAGCAGGAGCCAGGATTTTTATAGCTGACATAAAATTTCTCCCAGATCTTCTCCTGCTTCTCGCTGAAATGTTGAGGACCTCTGGGGAAACAGAGAGAACTTTAAATAGATGCTATCAATTAACCCTACAGCCTAACAATTTAAGATAGCTGATTTTACAGAGATGAAAGACTGCAGCTAAGAAACTAGGCATTTCAACTTTTCTGGATTCATCTGTTTGCATTTTGGCAATTTCCCCCCTAATTTTAAACATTGCAAATCTGATTTGGGGCCACTTTCACTGTTATCTTTGAGAATTTGCCCTATTTCTGGCAGGCAAAACCATCAGTTTTAATGAAACCATTGATTTTCAGTGTGTGGGAGATCATCAAAAAGTGAGCTTCTCTTCATACTCCAAAAAAACCCACAGAAACTTTCACTGGGTTCCCTGTTTACATAAAAGGAACTAATGTAAAAGCCTTGTGTCTTCTGAGTGTGGACATTCCTGAGTCCTGATGGCTATATCTGAGTCTAGAGGCTGGATCTAAAGACCACTGACACAATCTGACTTGCATTTAATACTGGGAATATAGAACTAGATTCTTCAGACTCTCTTTCCTTGGGAACGGCAAGGAGAAAATGAGTTGTATGTGTGGTTTTGTATCTTATATATAACTTAAATATCATCTGTTTAGACAATCACATCATTTTAAGTTATTGAAATTCTGAATGCTTATGTTGTAGGGATACTGTGGGAGGGGAAAAAATGGAAATGAGTGAAAATAGTGAACATACATTTTGTGATATTAGTGTCCAAGCAAAGCCTACAGGACTCATCAACAGGCATCCTGCCACTTATGCTGTATGTGTATGGTGAATAGTTAAGAGAAGCCAGAGTGTTTATTGCACTGAATTTGGTGCAGAGTTACTTTTTCAGTTTTTGGGACTGCTAATAATTCAGAGAGACAGTTATAAATTGGTTAATATATGTAGAGGTTTCAAGGCTGGTGATATTAAGGATGTGTATATTTAGTAAAATAATTTTTGACATCTCTACCATTAGGCATTCACCAGCAACCATTGTTCCCGTAGGTTTTCAAGAACATTTATCAGCATCTGTCAACAAGTAGTAAATGAGAGCAAATGTATGGGAATTACATGTGTCTGTGGTGTAGAGACTGGATCCAGAGTGACTCCCAGCTGGCACATTTTCCATGCTACAAAGGTGTTGTGGGGCTGGCTGCAGCCCAGCACAACCCATCACTCCCTTTCATTGACTGCTCTGAGGTCATCTGGTGTGGGGCTTTGTTCTGGCTTTTTTATTGGACTGAAAAATTGTGAGTTTTGTTTGGAAATGAAGCTCCCCCTGTTTCTTTGGAATATTTAGCAAGCTGTGTACCTTGCTTCATTATTAGCAAGCCAGGGCCCAGGCCCTCAGAGCACTGTGTGTGTGCTTTATTCTTTCATGTTTGTTTAGTGTCTGTATTATGGCAGTGCTCTGGTCAGGTGACATCTGTGAGCTCCAATAGCTTTTGTGAGGTTGGTAGGAGACACTCCCTGGGAAGTGTAATTAAAGGATGATGCCAGGAGCTCATGGGCGTGCAAACTTCACAGGGTGAGGAACAAGGAGCATCTGCAGGTGACCAGTTCTTAGATGGACTCAAGGTAATTACTGTAACAGCATCACAGGCACTGTAATGAATGAAACAGCATTGTGTGCTTCAGGGAGTCTTGGGCAGAGTCCTGCACCCCCCCATGCTGGCACCCAAGGTAGGGGCTGGAATGAGAAACCCCACAGGAAGTAACACAAAGAGGTACTGAGCACCCTGCTGCTACCCTGTTGTAGGGTCCTTTTATCCCAAACACTGGAACAACCATAAAGGCAGGGGCTGTCTTTGACCAGTGGGACTGGAGGGCTCAATACCCAGTAGGACCAGGTTTCATGACAGAAGAAGATGGATTTTGAGGTCAGCACCCCAATTCTTATGTAGTAGTGATGGAAGTGACCTAGAGTTACTAACAGCTTTGGCTGGAAAAGAAGTATTTGGCAGGAGTATGTAGTGTCTTCGAAAATCAATCACAGGAAAAATATTTGATGAAAAAGATAAGCTATTTTTATTGTCTGAAATCTGAAAAACAGAGGAAAAGGAGTCAGTATTTAGTTTTCTTTCACAGAAGTCTCCTGCAAAGTTAAGTAATTTCTAGAGGAAATGGAGTTGTATTCAATGACAAAATCCAATATTCTATTTAAGGAAAAAAAAAAGTCTGGAAATATTTTGGCCATTCCTGAAAGCAATAAATACAGATGGTCATACAACTCAGTGTACCTCTGTAGTGGGTAAAAGTGGCTAGAGAGGTGGTCTGGCTGCAGCTTGGGTTAAAGAAGAGATGATAAACTTGATCTCCAACTGAGACTTTGAGTACTGTAATCACAACATGGAGATGAAGCTATCTACAATAGCTTGCTCTGCTAGTGTTTGTTTGGAATAAAAAATGTTATTAATTCAGGTGCTAGAACTAGTTGAGACAAATAGGAAGTTTAATAAAATATTCTCTCTCTCTCTTTTTTTTACTTTAACCATCTGTACAGTTTCTGTTTTCTTAAAAAATATTTTAGCGATACTACAAGTGGAATCAGTGAAGAAATACAGAGCTGTTGTTGAAAAATGCTTGTAAGCCTTTTCCATCTTGGTGTGCCCAGTAGTTTGATCAGCTCATATAACTTTAGGAGTTCTGTTTGCATGGTGTTGTTGCAGAGGATTGAGGCAAATATAATTTATAGATTTTTTTTCTTCTAAGAAATCCACACTACCTTACACAGATGAGAGATTGCTGACAACTCAATTATCTGCAGCACTTTAACTCACTAATACAGTCTCATTATTTATCCAGAGACTCCTTCACTTGCTTTATTTAATTTCTCAGCTGACAAATTCCATCTCCCAGGATACTCAATGTTTTCAGTCTTAATTGGTTATCAATCAGCTCTTCCATCAGCTGATACCAGATCAAAGACATAACACCAATCCTTTCTTAATATGTTCTGGGATTTCTACAAGAGAGATTTCACTTTCCTCCTCAGTCTCCCTGTCTTATATTAAAATATCACCTAAAATATCAAATTACTAAAATTTCTTGGGAGAAAACCTAATTTGGATTTGTGTATTTAGTTTGTTTCACTTTTTAAAAAAAAAATTTAGGCGACAAAGTTCTTTAATCCTCTGGAAGTTTTTCCTTGAAATGTCCTAGTGTTTGTAAGTGAACAGACAAGATGTCGCAATACTTAAATACAGTGCTCGTGTTCTCAGCGTTACCGGGGATGCTCCCAGTGGGAAGGGCTGGGAAAACCCCCAGACGTGGGCACTCGTGAGCTCCCGGAGAAAAACAACGAGCTGTGCTTTTCCTGGTCTTGCCGCTTTTGCAGAGCTGCTCGGGGCGGCCGGGCTGTGCTGAGTCCCAGCCCGGGTGAGGATCGGCCAGTCCGGCTGTGCGCTCCGCTCTGGCTACGTGACTTTTACTAAATCTGTACCAAATCACATTATTTACTTGACTTCTTCTATTTTTTTTATTTTTTTTTTTTTCCGATAATACACAATACATGTGGATGTCCTCCCTGGACCACAGGATCTAAGTGCTGACTGCAGTTCCTTTACATTTAGTTTTCTACGTAAATAATAAGAATTATTAATAATAATGTTAATAATCATAATAATGACAATAATAGCAATAATAATAGTAATCCCGTAGTGCAAATTTACAGCAGTAAAAGTTGGGATCAGACCCACATGCAAAGCTGTTAAGTACTTTAGCGTTACTTGTATCAACAAAGCAAATCTCTTTTTGGCAAAGGAGGTGGGGGAATAAGAAGAGATTTTTGTAGTTGTATTTGCAGTTTCCTTTTCCCTTCCTTTCACTCTAGAAATTCTTTATCCTTTCATGCACAGTTGAGAATTAGCCATTTATTCTTAGTGCTGGCGATGCAGTCTTTGATATTTAAAATGGAATGTGTTCCTTTTTGATGCTCTGTGATTTTGAATGAAGTACATGCTAGCAGATTAATGGTGCAGAACAGTTAGGCACTGGGCATTTTTTTTCCTTTCCATATTATTTCATCATTGCAAAAAAAAATTTAAATATGTTTTTAAAAAAGAAGAGGCTGTGAATTGTCTATTGTTTATGCGGTGAAATTGTTTTCACAGTGTTGTCATTCTCTTCTAAGTTGAAATCATTGAATAGCTATGAGCTGTCACATTTTTTGTCACTTATAACTGCATCAAGCTGTGCTGACAAAATGTCCCTGCATAACTGTTAATATGCATTGTCATTTTAAGCATGAAACAGTTTAGCTAATGATTTATCTCTTATAATGCAGCACTTGGGGCAGCTGTATGATTTGTCTCTTTAGCAAGTCAAGTAATTTCTTTAACAAAATGTTAAGCACAGATGGGCCATAGGCTGTCAGTTAACCATTATTGTGCATGCATCTGCTTGCCTTCAATGCACTGTTTTATGTATTCAGCCACTTACTTAGGCACAGTTCTCTGAAAAGCGGAACCTACTCTGATTGGCAAATAAAATGTTCATTTGTCTCTTCTTCCTATTGTTTTGTTTTGGTAACACATGTCAGCAGCTCAATTACCCAGTTCATTAACAGCTCCCAGTGGACATGATGGCCAACCCATGATAAGGAGGGCGATTGTGGCACATATGGTCAATAATAGCCTGTCTCTTGGTAATTGTAAATAAAAGTCACTGTTGGCCATTTCCTTTTACTGCAGCTACTGTTTTCCTTTTCACTTTGCTGTACAAAGCACATTTCTCTATGTGAATCAGCCCAAACAAAATAAAAATACCATCCATTTCTCTCAAGAAGATCACTTTTATCACTGCTGTGGTGGTTGTTTCTGTGCTGACTTTCCAGCTAAGAGCTCACAGGATATGGTCTTGCTCTTTTCCAATTCCAGCAATGGATTAATTGCTCTTATTAGTTTACTTAAGTAGCAACATATTTTCTCAACATTTCTCTTATTCTCTCACTTTTTTTTAAGTGCCTGTGGAGTTAGAAAAAGTAATTTAAAATTTTTTTTTGCAAGTGTGCCCTTTACAAATAGCAGCGGTTTTCAAAGGAGTAATTGAAGTGTGACTTAATCCTTGTTAGATGAGTGATATTCTTGTCTCGAACGGAGGCTTTCTTTCGGTTTTGTTTCTCCTTCTTTGATATATCATAGTCAAAATGCCAGCAGAACTGGTTAAAAGCAATTCTACTACTTGTGGGTATTTCACATTGTATCAGGTACACTGCTGCTTTCAAGCAAGGTTGAGAATTTCTTTATATATTTGCTGATTCCTAAATTTTCACTTTTAATAGGAAAAAAGAAGCATGTAGCAGTATTAGCATGTTTTATCATAACCCATCTGAGAAATCTTTTGTGGCTGCTTGTTTCATTCTTTGTTTCTTGAAATTTGATTTTGCTTTTCCTCTTAAAGAGAAGGAGTTCAGCTGATAACAAGTTTTAGGCTGTGACTAATAGAATGAAACTTGGGATGTCCAAACCTCCGTTCTGTCCTCTTACCCCATGGATGTTGAAGCACAGAAAATGAACGTTGAGTTCGGTAAAATTGCAGCTCTGAATATCAGTAACCTTGCCCCAAAGTGCTTTGGTGGGAGAACCTAAACTTTAGGGGTGCTCTCCTGTTCCTTGAAGCGTTTTATCTTAAATAAACATGGCATTCAGTTGTGGTGTCTGAAGAGCTCACAGGTGGCTGTGGGGGGACTCGGGACCCCAGAGCTCATCCCCTGCTGCCTGCCATATTCATAACTAATCTGTAGTCTCCTCCCCGGGCTGCAGGCACTCGGGGAGTTGTTGAGTGTCAGAGTTTATTTGTCCTGGTTTGATTAGCACGGACCTGGCAGGGTGTATTTTCTTTTTAATGGCTCCTTGCTGTGACAGTGAGGTTTTGGGAGGAGGAGGAGGAGAGGGGGGAGCCTGGCGTCATGTTTCCCCAGGCAAACACAGAAAAATAAAGGGCTGATGTGCTGGGAGGGAGAGGTGCTCTAGAGCCTTCATTATATTTTGTATGGATATAAGAGCCTGCCCCTAAACAGGACTGCTGAGAGGGAAGGAGAGAGGGGGGCTGTTAGCACGGAATAAGGATGCTGTTTTATCTTGCTGTGAACTTTATTTCGAGGAAGAAAAGGAGGCTTGGTGCGTTTCTATCTTGTCTACTGTTAAAAGCCAGATGCTGAAAGCCTACCCCAACACAAACAAGGCTCCAGGCAGGAATGCCCTACTGCTGCTCCTGGCTGTGCAGAGGTGTGTTTGGGGAGCGCCTCGGCTGCTCTGACACCCCCATCCTGGGGCAGTTCTGCTGTTCTCCCTGCCCTTCCTTCTTCTCCCTGACACCCCCATCCTGGGGCAGTTCTGCTGTTCTCCCTGCCCTTCCTTCTTCTCCCTGACACCCCCATCCTGGGGCAGTTCTGCTGCCCTCCCTGCCCTTCCTTCTTCTCTCTGACACCCCCATCCTGGGGCAGTTCTGCTGCCCTCCCTGCCCTTCCTCCATTGCTCCTCAGCGTGGTGGAGGGCTGTGTTTGAGCCCCTCACCTCTGCTGGGGAGAGGCAGTGTTGGAGGGACGCCTCCAGGTGCGAGGTTTGGGGAGGGGGAGCTGGATTAACCCCTGCTGTGCATCCCCTTCACCCGGCTGCCCTCCGCAGCCCCCTGGCCCGCCGCCCCCGCCTCCGCGGCAGCCGCCTTTGTGCCTCCCGCATCCTGCCAGGCAGGTGTCAGAGCCCTGAATGCGGGCAAAGGCCCCGCTGATGGATACCACAGATGGAGCGTGGAAATCGGCCCAATAGGCCTCAGCCACAGGCCATTTCTTAGGACCCAACAAAAGCCTCCAAATAAGTCAACAAAAATCCCAAAGATCACAAAGAGAAAGTGTCATTTGTCATTTGCTGTGGGTTTGTGTGGGGGTGGCGGCCCCGCTGCACTCCCCTTGCCTGCACCCGAGCGAACACGAGGAGGTCACTCGGCTCGGCTGGGCCTGCATGGCTGCGGGATCAGATGGGCACCAGCAGCCACTGCTGCCCCGGTGAGCCACAGGGCCAGCAGGATGAACACCCGGTGAGTCCCAGGGCCAGCAGAGTGAACACACCAGTGAGTCCCAAGGCCAGCAGAGTGAACACCCAGTGAGCCGCAGGGCCAGCAGAGTGACCACCCCAGTGAGCCACGGGACCAGCAGAGTGAACACCCCAGTGAGTCCCAGGGCCAGCAGAGTGAACACCCCAGTAAGGCCCAGGGCCAGCAGAGTGAACACCCCAGTGAGCCACAGGGCCAGCACAATGAACGCCTGGGGAGCCCCAGAGCCAGCAGAGTGACCACCCCAGTGAGCCCCAGGGCCAGTAGAATGAACAGCCTTGGTGACTTCCAGACCTGCAGTGGTGCAAGGGGGAGACTCTGTGAAATTAATCTTGCTTAAAGAACTGAGAAGATGGATGTGTGAAGGGTAGCTAGCTAATAAACTGCTACCAGAACCCTCCCTGGCCTTTGCTATTTTTAGCTTTTTTTCATTGGCCTTATTTCAGCGAGATCCGTGGTTAGACAGAATTCATTCTGGCTGTTATGCTAGGAGGAAGAGACTGTGTAATATGTTATTAAAAATGTTTCAGCGTGTGAAGAGCTGTGAGAGAAGTTCTCATTCCTTGGGCCGCAGGATGATAACCTCTCCATGATAACCTCTCTGCCCGCCTCTGTCAGGTGCACTGTGTTGCAGCCCTAATGCATGGGCTTTAAATGGTTGTCATGTTATTGTTATTTAATTATTCAAATGAAATGTCTTGCTGAGAGGAAGAACAGCCCGCAGAATGACCTCTTATGTGTCATTTTGTTGTTGGGTTTTTGCCCCTATGTGCCTATTTACAGTGTTTGCAAAAGGGATGGCTGCACAACTCCAGGTGCCTGAATGCCTGTGACATTGGGTAGTGGGGTTTTACATTTGTGGTGATAATTGGCATGCAGCATTTCCTTAGGCCACCAGATAGGTCATGAGCAGTTAAGGGACAAATAATTTCTCTTTAATTCTGTAATTCCTTTTTTAATTACTCTTTGTGACTCAGCAACTGGTAGTGCTGTTGGCTGCCTTTCCCATTTTGAGCTGTATGGTAAGAAGGGTTCCAGTGATCCCAAGAAGCCCAGTCAGGGAATCTCCCAGGGCAGTGAGTCTCCTTCCATTTATAACTTGAGGGGTTGGAAAATTAGGATCATTAGGACACATGTAAGGCTCAGTGAGATGCATATGTCTGTGGAGGTGATGGATGTAGAAATAACCCAGCTAAAATCTCACCAGCTTTGCCAGTGCTGAACAATATCTTTGAATATCATGGAAGTCAGCAGACCTGTTAGTGAGATACTGCTTAGAGAGAGGGCAACGCACTGTGACTATCAAATGTATATAAAATATATATAGCTTGTCTAAAGGCTGAGGTGTATCCAATTTTTGTGCTTAGACAGTACTCTGACTGCCTTCTCACCTGTACAAAAGTCTAATAATGGTATTTTAATAGGAAAAAAATAAGAATAAAGGCTTCCTTGATGATAGTGATATTTAAGAATACTTTGTAAGAAATGAAAACAGTACAGTTTGTCGTACAGACATGTAGCTATCCTTTGAGATTACATTTGCCTGACTTTAATATCACAGGGCAAATAAGACAAAAGAAGCCAATGTTTTCAATAAAGCTGCACATTGCAGCCAGGCCTGGCAAAAGGTAAAGCCAATGAAAGCAGATAGGTATGAAAGTCATTTCACGTGATATACATTTTCTCCCTACTTTAATTTCATTACTTTCTCTTTAAATTCTTGCCCTTGGTTACATATATTGTTCTGGACTCTTAGATACTACAGCTTTCTTTTTTTT
Organism: Rhabdornis inornatus; assembly: GCA_013397075.1. Lineage (NCBI taxonomy): Eukaryota > Metazoa > Chordata > Aves > Passeriformes > Rhabdornithidae > Rhabdornis > Rhabdornis inornatus. The sequence continues at coordinate 231,293 of VWZS01002380.1, read as the reverse complement.
AATGGTTTAACTTTGTGCCTTACATATACTGCTTAATGAAATATAAAGTGAAAATGAAATGAAGTCAGGGTTTTAGTTCTACATTCTTTTGCAGAAAGGAATGAGAGCATAGGGAAACATGTCAAGATTTTGCTAAGTTTTTATAAAACATTTTAAAAAAGATAATGATCTGTCTCCTGATACTTCTCACTCAGTTGGTGAGGGAGTTCACAAATTTAGCAATAAATATCCCTTTTAAGTTGCACAATTTAAATCAGCTTTTTATAGGCATATACATAGATGTTTGAAGAAGTTGTACACATATGTGTGGAGTCTGAAAAAGTTCCTGACATCTTGGGGTTTGATTTCCTTTTCTTTTAAACTCATTGTACGCAATTAAAGGCAGCTTTTTTCAGAGAAGTTGTCTCCAAAAAGGACATTCCTGAACTCTGTTTCAGATCTTACTGCACCAGGTAAGGGCAGAGTGCAGTGGTAACCAGTGTGACCCTGCTAGTGTGGCTGGTGTGCTCTCCTCCAGCCTAGCTGGGCAGTAAGAGCTGTTCTGCTTAAGGTGGGTGATTTGTATCTGAGAGTGACATTGGAGAACTATATTTAAAATATCCTGTATTTCTTTTTGCTCTTGAATGACAGTGTGGAGCCATCCTGCAGGGTTTTAACTTGGCAGTTGCTGAGGAAGGCAGGTGTCACTTGGGACCCTGGCTGAGAAGATTTGGGATTTGTCACTAATTCAGGCAATGTATTATGTTAATTTTGGGATACTCTAGATTGCCTGTTTGATAAGGACTGGACTTGAACTGTTTAGGATAGGATGTTTCTTCTGATTCTCCTTTGTTCTAGAGAAAAATATTTTCAAGGATGAGAACCTCTTAGTCCAGTCTTACTTGGCACAAACCTTCACTGCAAGTAAGAGATTCTGAGAGCTGATATTTGTTTACAATGTTGATGCTGAGATCTACAGGAGTTTCTCCTCATGTCTGTGTATGCTGGGTCCAAGATACTAATGCTGTCTGGAAAAGGAAGATATATTTCACTAAAGAGCCACTGGTCTAGATGTAATTGTTCTTTTTTTTTNTTTTTTTTTTTTTTGGTGTGCAGAAATTAATAAACTTTTTGGCTGAATTGTCTGAAAAAGCACTTTGTGTTTCTCATGCTCTAAGTAAACAGATCAGCTGTATTTATTAGCTCAAACAGCTTGAGTGAAATTGGAAGTGTAAGTAGCTAGAAATGAACCTTGTGGGGGGGTTTTAGCTGGCGCTTGAGAAACAGTTTGCTTCCAAGTAAATTACATTAAAAGGATTATATTAAATCAATGTCGATATCAATAATTTCTTTGGCATTGTTGAAGTAGTAGCAGCAGCAACACTTGTATTTCCATTGAGCAAGCAGTTTCAGCATCACTGGGGAGTGTCTGCCCTCTTTAGGTGGTTCCCCTTGAAGACTCAGGCAAGAAGGAATGCTGGTTGCCTGGACAGCAGCTGATGCAAGTGAAGACTGGCTTTGAAAGTCTACTTTTTTGGTTCATTACCATTTGCTGGAGAGAGTGAGTGTGGTTGGGTACTGAAGAGGTTCTGCTGCCTTCACAGTGATAGCTCTGGGTTCAGCTGTAGCTGGGGTTCACTTGACGGCCAGGGCAAACAAGCAATGCTGCCGGGGTCTGGCTAGCCCTCTCTGTGACCTCACTATCTCCATGTCTGTGAAGTCCAGAAGGAGTTTCCATATTGATTTCTCTAGAAACTGATGATTTCAGGAGTTGGTAGCCCCTTCCTGGGTCATGGTGATGCTGGTTTGTTTCTTGCTGACTTTTCTGGAGTTCTGACTCAGTGTTTGTGAGGGGCCTTTGGTCCCAGACAGCCTTCCTATAAAAGGATGTTATTGATTTATTCAATATTTTGCTGTTCTTTCTCCTTAACTAAAGCTAATATTTTCCTTTTTTCCTTCTTTTTTTGAGCATCAGCACCTCAGTCTGATGAAGGCTCTGACATTGATTCTGAACCAGATTTGCCTTTAAAAAGAAAGCAGCGTCGCAGCCGGACAACCTTCACAGCAGAACAACTGGAAGAGCTGGAAAGAGCTTTTGAGAGGACACACTACCCTGACATTTACACCAGGGAAGAACTTGCACAAAGAGCCAAACTCACAGAGGCTCGTGTCCAGGTATGTATAATATAAGCTGCCTAATGAAAGGAGTTTCCTTCTCTGTTAGCATGTGAGTCCTTTTATATTCTTACGTGATCCTGCTCTGGAGTAGAAGGAAAATGTGAAACAACATTGTTTACAGCTGTAGAGCTTTTAGGTCTGTACATGCACATTGGTTTTCCAACTGTTTAAGAGAACTGCTTTGAAAAACCTTTTGTGTCTTCCCCATTAATTGTTCCATACCTACCATGAATATAATACAGAATCTTTGAAGAAAAAGAAGGTCTGATATCCCCATTTGTTTGCTTTATGCATTTGACAGCACTCTGCATGTAATCAGGTCAGCTGTTGGGCCAGTTTATGATTACTAAACTGATTTCATCTGTTGTTGTCTGGGTCTTCCAGGCATTAAAAAGGAGAGAAAAACATTTTTAAAGAACAATGTGTCTACAGAGCCATGCAAGTGAGCAGGGTGGCTGGTGCAGTTATCTACAGTTCACTTTTAGATTAGATTTTGAAGTTGACTTGGTATAAACTCTGTAATATCTCTTTTTTCCCACTCTGTTTAATTCAAAAGAAAATAAGCACTCAGATAACTTCTAAGTCTTCACAACCTCATGTAGATCTGGGTTGTTTAAAACAAGCTAATGTACCAGAGGAGGAACGTGGAGTTGATTTAAACTTTTTTTTAAAGCATAAGCCTCGATTTTTAGCTGTTTAAACCCAGGAAAATAGCAGCCAAATTATCCTGGAATAAACTGCATCCCAGAGTTTAAGTTTCAATTAGGATTTATCCTGTTTAATATCAAAGAAACATGTGCTGTGAAAAGTTTAATACTGCAGGCAGAATCTTCTGCTGCTCTTTCACCACTTGACATCTACGAATTGCTGGGAAAAGTACACTCCATTTAAATCAGTCTGAGTTGCAAGTGTTACTAAGCAAATGTGTGGTTGGGTTACAAGCAAAATGTGGAAGCTTGTGGTCTAACAAAGGAAGAAAAATGAGTGGTGACTTGTGGTCTGACCAAGGATACAGGTGAATTTGGCTTCTTTGGTGAAACTCTATTATGTTTTGACCTTTGAAACTCAGCCTGAGGCATTCACACTGTGCAAACTGAAATAAGTGATACAAAACACCTCTGACTTTTTAAGATAATCACGTCTATTGCAGCATGGTTGTATTATTGAGCATCTGTTTTGAAAGGCTCAGACTTTTTACCTGCTAAATGTTTTTGGAGAAGACTTCACGCCACATTTCTTGTAAGTGTTTGTTATGACTGTGGGAGAAAATCAGATGTGTGGATAAATTTGTCTGGAAGGCAAACTCAGCTATGCATGACTTTTCTTAACATGTTTACTAAGTGAAATGCTTGCAAAACAGCTCCATAGATAGACTTGGGCCAGGTACGACCAAATCAAGCCCCGGGAATCATTTGCACACAAACATAACAAAGATAACTTGCTTCACAAGTGTTGTTAGCAAGACGAATGGGATCTAGGAGATGATGTTTTGGTCTATGCTAGCTTCAGTGGAAAAATAAGATAAAATGAAAAAGACCTTGTTCATGTTTTTCTAAATCAATGACCCACAGCTAGAAGAAAAGCAGAACTCTCATTAACATAACAGCTGTCTTAATGTGGCTTTAACCCTGTGACTTTTTACATTCCTCATGGCTTCCTTGGTTCCCTCGAGACGCATCCTGTCTCACACCACTCGTATGATCTACAGCCTCACGAATTCCCCAGTACCTCTGACATGGATATTTTACCTAACCCAGCATGGAAGAGAGCTCCCAGTCAATCAATGATTAAAATACCAGAACAAAACCTTTCTGGATTAAAGATGAGCTGGAGTTGAAGTAACCAGCCTGTGGGCAGTTTCCTAGAGCACTCCATCTGTCTGGTACACTTGAAGGCTGGAAGAATGATTTAGCAGTGGATTAAGGGATACAGGATTTGCCTTATCAGCATTCAGCACCTCCCTATAGCCCCTTAAAATAGCCACGTATGATGGGCATGAAATAAAAGACGACCTGTGAAAAGAAAATAACCCTAAGAGACTTAAGGCTGAGAGGGCTGGATAGCCATACTGAAGTAGCATTCAAGCTTTCTTAGTCACACTTCTTTTTTGGTAACATTATGACAGAGATCAGCGATACCAAATTTTATATGGATATATACACAAAGATCTCTTTGACTGCTTCCCAATAAAGCATTATCTAAAAGAGCTGGCTCTTGCAGCCTGAATCCAACTAAGCCCAGAAATTTATTTATTTTTTTCCTTTGGAGCTGTAATTTTGTACAGTTGTTTTATATTGTCTAGGTAGTTATTTGGTTGATTGCAACTGGATCAACCTTGCTATTCCCTCAGTCCCTCTGTGTAGTACTTGCATCTCATGTTTTGTTTTCTCTACACTGCCACCCCTGTGCTTCCCCTTTCCTTCTATTCCCTGAGGCCATCTATTGCTCTTGTGAAAGAAAGAGTCATACACCACTGAACCATGTTTTTTCTCACTTTCCCACTGCTGAAGGGTAACCAAATGCATGTTTCTTACCTGGTTGCTTAGAGGTGCGGAAAAAAAACTTGCCTCTGGTCTGGGATCAAGCGTAGAACATATCAGCCCCTAAGGGGAATTTTTTGAGAGCTACAAGCAACTGAAAACAGACTTTACACTGTGAATGTTATTTGTGTACCTAATCATGGGAACAGGAAAGGCTTTTGGGGAAAAAAGTCTTCCAACAAACTCCACATTGTAAGAGTCACGAGATGTGTAACTATAATCATGGCAAATATTTCAACACTGGGTGTAATAAAGAGTTAAAATACTCCCTGCAATTCCTCCTGCAGCAGTTTTCCACTCAAGTACTATTGAGCCCTTTCCCCCAGTGTCTGAACCTAAATGTGATGTGGAGCCAGGACAACCTCTTCTGCTGCCTCTTCTAAAGGCACTTGCTCTTCTCAGCAAATTAGATACAGAAGGAAGAGGAGGGTTCTTTGGTCTTGTGAGTTTATCAGATACAATTCAGATAGATAAGCACAGTTCCAAAGGAGGACCCTTCCTTTAAAAATGAAATAAAATAGTGATACTCTGGGAATGTGAAGTTAAAGATTTGCATATTTTGAGTAAAAATTGCAACCCTGCAGTACTTTACCTGGGCAGTTTAAAACCTCATTAAAACCATCAGTATGCTGCAGTGCAGGTCCTTAAGGTCTGTGGCCTGTTTTTGCTGACAATCTGAAGGCAAGTTTGAAAAGTGAATTTATCTCCAATGTAGATCAAAGGCTCTTTCTGAGATTTTTAACTGTGGAATTACGGTTTCTGTAACAAATGGTGCATCAGGAATGAAGTGGGTAGTATCTCTTCTGGCCACTTTGATTCCCACATCAGGCTTGTTTTCAGACCTGGATGAAGTGGGCAAGTTTTGGCAGCAGCTTGGGATTCATATTCATGCTGGAGAGCGTTTACATCAATCTTTTGGCAATGGATTTTTAAATAAGGTTCAGGTTTGTCCTGTGGCCAACGGGGGCTGGCCATGCAGGCAAATCTTTTGGGGCTGTGTGTTGATGGCAGGCATCCCAAATTGCCAGAAATGTGGTGCATGAGACTTGTGTATTGGACCATGTTAAGGAGTGCCCCAGCTGTATGGATCCTTGGGGCAGGAGGCCCTGCTGTGAGAAGCAGCTGGCACATGGTCTCCCTGTTTAATTCCAAAATGCAATGGGAAGAATTTGTTTGGATTCTTTTTCACCCATGAATAATGGTGAAAAAGAAGGGCAAGTCAGGAAGAATTCTAAATCATTACTATTTCCCATTCTGAAGAGTTTCTTCTCAGCCAAATCCCAGTTTTAAACTGATTTGCTCGAAGACATAAGAAAAAAAAGAAGTTGTTTATCAACAAAGCATGTCTGAAAATTTAGGCCGATCTCTCCAGGCTACTAGCATGGAATTGAATGTTCCCATGTCAAACTTGAAATCAGCTTGTAAGCTATTGTAGAAACCTTATTATAACCTCAACAAATAAGTCCCAGGAGCTCAAATGTCTCAAATAGCTAGAAGAAAAAACTATTAAAAATATATCTTTTAAATGTTGTGCTTGCATATTATTTACTTTGCTTCACTGTGGTACAGGGAGGGAGAGAGTTTGGAGAGGAGTGAGGGGAAAGGTGAGAGAAGAAGTTATGACTCTTGAGCTAGTAGTAAAGTTAAAAGGCTCTGAAGGCCGATTTCTCAGCTTTAATAGTCTTTTTCTCAGTAGAAAACAGTGAAAAGCACTCCCTGAGAAATCACTGCAGAGGGGGAATCTGTGCCAAAATAAGTCTAAACTTGCTTTCAGCTCCTCTAAAATGGTTTGAGCATATACACTGGACTGCCCAGTCCTATGGGAAGATGAGGCAAAGGAATGTAGGATGGGTTCAAGAATACTCACGACCTTTCATCAGATCTTTACAGTTATTCCTGATGTGGTTTATGGAGAATTTCTGATGCCTTTTCTTAAGACTAGACCTCTTGTATCATAAAAAGGCTAAAGAAAGAAAATGCTGTGTGCATCTTTGCAGTAGATAACCCTGTAATTGCAGGTCCCCCCTCCCCTATAAAGGGGAAATTCTTATGAGTAAATTAACCAACTGCATTCATATGCAGGCCCAAGAGGACATTATTAAATATAAAGGAAAAGAGGGATGTGATTTTGATTGTCTCTTTCTGGTCCCTGCTGCCTAAGGGCTTTAATTAGTGTCACTTTAACTTATAAATGCACCGTTCAATTTGCTTATTACTCAATAATTTTCAGAACTATTCAGCTGCAGTTTTTTAGAAATATTTTTGTAGGACTGAGTCAAAGTTCTCTCAAAGTAACGTAAGAGATCCAAGTATGTTGGATCACACTGGGAGGTGGCTGGAACTCCCTATTCCCTTTGGCACAGTCTAGTGGCTTTTTGGTCTGTGTTGTTTTTTTGTTTTATTTTGTATGTGGTGTGTTTGGTTTCATTCTGACTTTCTTTGCTTTTTTGTTTGTTTGGTTTTTTGTTTTGGTTTGGTTTGGTTTTCTGTTTTGGGGTTTTGTTTGGTGTGTTTTCCTCTTCTATTCCCACCCCCAGTATATTTTCAAAGAACTCTGGTTTCTAGCACACTGATAACTTGTAGTATCCTAAACAGCATCACTTCCCGTCCCTATAAAGAGCAGGCTTTGGCAGGCAGGGAGCCCTCAGCATTGTGACATTCCCACTGGTGGCCCTGACAGGTTGCTCTCAGCAGGTTTGGGCACAGCTTTGGGATGCTGTGAGGGAACATGGTGTGTATCTATATGCAGTGGACCTTATTCCTATGAGGCTGGGGGTGTGCAGATGTCACAGTCAAGCTGATTTTTCAACTAGTTGTGCTAAAAAGCAATTCTTTTTCTACTCTTTCTTCATCCTATGGCTGCTCCCTGGCAGTGCTCTCCCTGCAGCTCATCACACTGATACCACTGTGAGCCAGGATGGAAACTTGCCCTACTGCAAAAAAAAAAAAAAAAAATAGAAAAGGGAGGATAAAAAACTTATTTCCTGTGCACACCTTTGGAAGGCTGCTGAAATAAGGGAGGTCTGGCATCTGTAGGGACTGCAGGAGCAGACACTGAGGGTGTGTTTAGAAGTCACACTGCCATGTTTTGCAAAGGTAATAGAGTCAGCTCTGCCTGGGCTGGTGGAGCTCAGCTTTGTTTGCAGTTTCCTTCTTCAGCCTCCTCTCTTCCCGAGGCACCCCTGCTGCTTCTGGCACAGCCCACATTCTTTCCCCGGTGGAATATCCACCAAGGACTCCAGCTTCTGGGATGGTCAGACTTTGTTTTGAACATGTGAACTCTGTGGGAAGGGAGAGGTGGGGAATAGTAGGGTGGAGGAGGCAGTTACCATGAAAAATATCATGAGGAAAAACCAAACCAACCCCTCCCTCCCCCCATCTAAAATCCATCTAAAATTAGAAGTGCCATTAACAATACATCAGTCTTTTGACTTTTGTGTTTCTGGCACTCATGCTTGCAATGGTCAGGACTTTGTATAACAAAATATCCACGGGTTTTTTGCAACATTCACATCTTGAATGTTTTGCCCTGTTGAATCAGAAATCTTTTTGCCTTAAAAGCACATAGAGCACTCTGTGTTTATGATCAGACTGTTGAAATGTCAAGGCTAATTACACTAGCGTGTTCCCAAGTGAATAAATGCATCTTCTAAAGAATATCCTGTTGAGATCAACAAAATAAGATATTGGCATGATCACTTGCAAACTAGTTTAAGAAAAAATTATAATAAGAGCCAGGATGCAAATATCAGGAAATAGAGATGGAAGAAACCTATTAGTTCACCTTATCCATCTACATTGGTGCAAAATACAGTTTTTGTGTTCTGTTGCAGAGTGATTTCTGTTTTGGTCAATCTGGTCCCAGGTGCTTGAAAAACTGGAGCCTCCAGTACTCAAAGCATTACTTCCCCCTGCCCCCCCCACTTTGTTCTATATTTCATCCTCTTCACTTCTATTTTTGAGATATAAATGTGGGCCAGACATTGGGATTCAAGTTTGTTTCCAAATCATCTGGATCATTTACATTCCATCTTTGAAAGTAACATAGGAATCGAGGAGTCCAAGCCTCACTACAGTGAGTGTGACTTGGCTTCTGTGCAGACATAGTTTTTGAATGCTTGGGTCCCTCAGCCAAGTCATATTTCCTTTGTCCATTTTTAGATATTTAGAGTTTGATTTCTGTTGAGCTCACTGCAGGGTGGCACTTTCTCAAAGGATGACACTTGGGATCTCCTCCGGGGGCTGCTTTGTGCTGGAAGCATCCCTGCAGCCAGGTGATGACTGTACCTCTGAAAAGGAGGTTGTGGGAGAACATGAGCATCCTATGAGGTCCTGCTAGATTTGAAAAGACCGCTCATCAGATGAGGATTTTGTCATGTTGGTGGAAGTTGAAGTCCACTGCACATAAGGGGACATCATATTTAAATCATATTGGAAATGTACAAACAAAAGAAAATATTTCCCCAGGTGTTTACAATGTGTTTCTAAGCAGACATTCTGGCTTGTAGTGACTGAATTTATTTTTAAGTCTTGGCTTGAGATTAGCAAAGTTTTCCAAGACTTCTTTTGTGGTAGTAGTGTACATGGATTTTTCATGATACGTGAAGATTGAAGAAATGAAAAAAATTCTGGACTCTTGACTCTGGCAACTGACCGTAGTCTAAGGGAAATATTACAATTAAAACCCCCAGTAATTTAATTTAAAATAAACTACAACTGCTTCTGAATAAAGCTTAGGATTTGACTAATTTTAATAAGCATTACATAAAATATAAATAAAATATTTAGGTTTGAGTTATTTAGGTTTCAGTTATTTAGTTTTTAGTAACTTTTTCTTGATTTGGTGACTTTTTTATTTTTGTTTTCTTATGTTCCTCTACCATTCCATCGTGATGAACTTGTGTGGTATTCGTGGCAATAAGTCTTCCTCTGCAGTCTTGAACTTGTTCTAGGGGTTTTGGTGAGTTAATTTGGGACTAACTCTGGTGCTAGTGAGGTGCCATCTGCCTTCTTGCCATCGGGGAAAGCAAGAGGCCAGTGCCAGCGGACTGTGCCAGTGCCATGTCACATGGGTGCCCATCAAGCAGCACCTGTTTACGACATCCCAATTATATAGGACTGAGATGGCAACACACAACCTTGTTTCTGCACAGCCCAGCCAGGTTTCTGCACCCCTGCAGAGTCCCACTTAATATAATAGGGCTCCAGAAGGCAACAAAGCTCTGTGTAAGGATGTCCATTGTGTGGCTGATGCAGACTTTTTCATACTATTGAGTGTGTCCCTTTCAGAGACATCTAATACATAGCTACAGTTGTGGAAAAAATGCAAGTCTACAAAATGAGCCAAAAATCTGTCTGTAAATAAAAACATAAAACTTGGCATTTATGTAAATCACTTACTACTGAATTAAAGTTTGGGGTCTGACTCATTTTAATAAAGATCTAGAGTCTGAAGGCTAATGCTTATCTGTAGGGAAAAAAAAATCTTGTTGCCCCACTTTCCTGAGTGAAATCCATCACATAACATAGTTCAGTTCGTGTTCCCAAAGCACTTGGAGATCATGAGATAACCCTCTTGACCTGAAGAAGAGAGAGTGTCAAGGAAAAAAGCTGTAGTTAATGACCTGGGTCAGCTAATTACAACAAGGTTTGCTGTTCCCTGATCACTCTTTGACCTCCATTATCCTTCCTAAGTGTTCTTTGGATCTTTAGCAAGGTCTCTTTCTTGCTTTACAGGCTGAATCTAGACCCATCCTCAACTACTGCTCCTTGCAGGTTTTGCAACTCCACCCCAGTGCATTGTCCCTGCCAGCTGCTTTCAGAAATGATTCATATGGGGATGGGGGGGGCGGTTAGTATATACAGCAAAACAACAAGAGAGGGATTTGTGACATAGAACAGGGGCTCCACCTATCCCTCTGTCCCAGATCTTAAACTGGAGTGGGAGTGTATAATTGAGGAGTAGGTGTTGCGGCCAAAGGAGGAGGCAGCTGTGTGAACTGAGCATCTCATTCTGAAAAGAGGATGAAGTCAGAACAAACTACATGGTGACAGATGGCCTATGTCAGAAACCAGATGGCCCACTGAGTCCCACCACTCCTGTCATGAAATAGCAAGCAGGGGAGAAGCCCACAGCATAGCCCAAAATGTGGTTACCCTCTTGTGTGAGGGCCACTCATGGTTTATAAATGGTGTTACACTTAGAATGCCAGCCTGTGATGCCTGACTCATAGGCCAGCAAGGGCTGCTTGCTGGAAGGGTTACAGGTCTGAGCCCCATCTTACTTACACAAATACACCTATATGTGGCTCATTAGCTAACATGCTGCAGTGGCTTTCAGGCCAGGCTGCCTTACAGGCTGTGCAGATCTACTTTATCAGATGTTAACACTCAGTTCAGGTTTTATCTCATTAATTGTATCTCTAGATGAGCACCACAGCTGCTTCAGGGTGTAGGATTATGAGCAACTGGCTTCTTGCTTACAAATGTGTGCGGTCTCTGTTACCTTAACCAACCATTCCTTCTGTCGGTTCTCCACCATAGCGCTGAGAGTGTAATCAGAAGCCTGCTCTGAGCCCAAAACAAAGCAATGTGCCTGCACCCTGCTCTAGGCACCTCTGCACTGACTCCTTGTCCTTCCAATTTGTGTGTGGAATTGTTACAATATCAAAATTAACAACAACAAAAAAATTGTTTTGCAACTCCTATTATGTCTGCATTTGTGATGTCTTGCCTCTTCGTATCTTGGATGTAGTGAGAACCATCCAAGACTTGGAAAACTTAAAACACAAACTGAGAATGACGTGAAGAAAAGCAGATTTATAGCTAAAATGTCCCACAAATCCAAACTCCATCTGGCTGGTGTGCTGTCCTGGGAATAGAGTTCAAAGTGGTTCTGAAATGCTAATCTAGTACTGAAGTTTTGACCTACTGTTGTACGTTTATTAAGAGATGTTTTGTACATATGTGAACACATGAAAACTTGCTGGGAGGGATTTGTATAGTTTTTACATGGGGCTTGTATTTTTCTAATTAAAAGCTTAAGGTTCTGTTGGTCATTAGGGTAATATAGTATCCCAATATATAAGAATGTGCACCTCCTAACAGTGCATTAAGTGATGCCACTAACTTGTCAGCAAGTTAAAGACAATACAGTACAAACTAAATGGCTTTGGCTGGCACTTAGATTAAATGGAGAGGTTTCCCTTTTCTCATTAAATCTGGCACAGTAATGATAGTGATTAAAAACACTAAAGCTTGAAAGAGTTGCCAGCTTTTTGCTCGGGAGAGGCTGAATTTGAGAGGAAACTAGGGATCAGAATGCCTGTGTTGAATCTGTTGGACCATGGAAATGTGTGCCAAGGGCACTTTTCTTGTCTAGGAGCACTGAGTTCAGTGTGCATCTTCTGCATCTCTCATCTCAGACACTGAGCGCGTTTGAAATACAAAGCCGTTATTTCTGATACATCTGTATTAAATGTGCAAAAACCAAATGTTGATATTTAAAACATTTGCAGGTCTGGTTTAGTAATCGTCGTGCCAGATGGAGGAAGCAGGCAGGAGCCAACCAGCTGATGGCTTTCAACCATCTGATCCCTGGAGGGTTCCCCCCCAGTGCCATGCCGACCTTGCCAACATACCAGCTCTCTGAGCCCTCCTACCAGCCCACCTCCATACCCCAAGGTACAGTAGCTCACAGGTACTTGGTTGAAACAGTGTTACTGGGGGGGTTTCCTGTGCTCCTCCATTGTAGAAATATTTTCTTTCCTAATGTGTTGGTTAATTTAGGGTCTGACTCAGGGAGGACCCTGCAAGCCTGCTTATTTTAAGCACGTAAGGACTCAGATGTGTTTTGCTGCAAGAAAGGGGTGGTTCCATGTGAAGGGGGCTCTCCAGAGCAATAATCACCTTCTGCCCAGCAGATGTGCAGCTTTGGTAAAGTGATGGACACTCATCCCTGTCCTGCCACTGCATTGGCCTGCTTTTCTGGAAGTGTCTGGTGTGATGTAGAAGTAGATGGGTGCATTCTGTCTTTGTTGTGACTATCAGCCACGGAGCATTGGAACTTCTGTAAATACTCTGAATATTTATCTGATGGTGAAAAAAACAGCTATTCAGACTACCTTGTTTCACATCAGACAGTAGCCAGTCTCAGTAGGGTAAAAATGTTTCTTAATGTTATCAGAAATTCTGTGAACTTTGATGGATTTGAGTGGGAGAGGACAGACCCTCAAATCTAGGCTTTGTTATATTTTACTATTAAATAAAAACCTTATGAGTGAGATTTTATAAAATAAGTTATGTGCTCTTATTGCTTCCTCCTTGAGATTTGGATCCTAACTCTTGGTGGAGGTTCTAACTGAGGGAATTTTTCAAAGCCCAGGGCTTCTCCCATCCATTGCTTGACTTGATACAAACCATGGTGGGATTTCTGAGCCGTGAGCAGGAGGGCAAAGCCAGTCTTATAAGTAAATAAATATTTTCCTTTATTTTTATATATAGACATATATAAAAAAAATACTGCTGACAATATGTGCTCACTAAGGGTTGTCTGAAAACCACATGTCTGTTGTTATGATATTTACAGTCTGTTTAAGAATTTTTTGTGTAAACTCACAGGCTGTTTAAATATACAGCTATATTATAGATTTACTTTTCTTCTTAACCAGTATTTAGATGCAGGTTCTGATGCAGTTCTCTTAAGCTGAGCTTCACATAATGAACTTATTATGCCAGAAGTAAAGGAGGAAAACATATCAACATGTTTCTTCTGCTTCCAGCCGTGTCTGATCCAAGCAGTACCGTCCATAGACCTCAGCCTCTCCCTCCAAGCACTGTACACCAAAGCAGCCTCCCTTCCAACCCAGAGAGCAGCTCTGCCTATTGCCTGCCCAGCACCAGGCATGGATTTTCCAGCTATACAGACAGCTTTGTGCCTCCGTCCGGGCCCTCCAATCCCATGAACCCTGCCATTGGCAATGGCCTCTCACCTCAGGTCAGTCCTGTGTTTTCAGACAGAGGATTTGCTGTATACCAGAACCAAAGAGTCTATTCCCTCAGGCCACAGTATAATGAATTGCCAAATTTAAACCATAATGTATTCTTTATACAAGCCACATGATTTCAGTTTGCTAGTTTCCTTTTTTTTTCTTTAAATTTTTTTTCCTCCTACTGCTGAATGAAGAGTCATAGCTTACATTAATTTCAACTGATTTATAATGGAATCATGCAGGCTTCGTGTTTGCATTCAGTTGTCAAGCATTTGTAATGTTGTAATGTACTACTCTTCTCCTGAAGATCCATGGCTAGGTACAGAAAACAGATCTTGTATTTTTTCTGTGAATAAAATATAAATAAAAATAACCCTAATAAATCATAAAAATAACATCATCAAGATTTTACCAAGTGGTCCAGGAAAATTATGGGCAAGTTGTATGAGGAGAGTTCCAAGGACTGAGAAATGTGTATTGAGATGAGCTATAATCGAGTTATAAATACATAAATTAGGAGTATTACTTCTCTTTGGCAATATATAAATGCATGAATACCATAATTGTTTTTCTAATTTGTGTGAGCTCTTTTAAGGAAATCAGGTTAATAAATTGCCTCGATAATTGAGTGTCAAAAGATTGGTTAAATTTTCCTACACACGACATCTGTCTGAAGCTGACATTATTAGTTAAAGCTTGAATAGATGGTAGTTTATTTTATTAGCAAGAGCTTTGCCCAGGTGCTTGGAAAGAGATGTCCACTAAATTCTGAGGAGTCACAAAGAGGATGCAATCTATAATTACAATCAGGAATCTCTTCAGGGCTGAAAGTGAGAGTTTTAACAGCTTTATCTGCTTTCTACCCTTTTTTCCTCTCAGTGGTTAGAAAAACAGAGAGAAGCTCAGAATGACACAAATGAAAAGTGAAAAGACAATTATACTCAATTACACACTAATCACTGACTATCACCACTGCCTAAGCAGGGAGAGGGCATTCTAATAGGCAGAAAATGAGATTTTAATGGCACAAAGGGTGGCCAAAATAACGACTCGTATATCTTTGCCTCCTTCGTTTTCTTCAACTTGTGGTTTGCATCTCGGGAGTGCAGTTCCTGGTTCCTGTGCAACGGTGATAACTCTGTGCAGCTGAAAAGTTCAAAGGCACTGGAGTTGAAAAGAATGAATAACAAAGGCAATGAAATAAACATTTTTGCCCAAAGGCAGAAGTTCATAAACCCTTTTTTGTAACGGTAAATGTAATTAAGATTCACAGATTCCTATAGCATAGAGTGGGGTACAAAACTTTATGGCTTGAAACCTCAGGAAAAAAATACCAACAGAAAAACAAACGGATGTACTTTCAACAAGACTTGAATAGATTTTGCTTGAAAGAATTCTGATTTCTAAGTGCAAACTTCAACAAAATCCATGACATTATAGTAATTGTTTCTTTTTTTTTTTAATGGCTAGTTTCATAGTGTGCAAGGCTTCTGCATTTTGGACACAATTATCTATCTGGTTTTCCATGTCAATCCATAAAAAGTGGTTGTTAGTATCAGTTTAAATGTGTGTTGGTTCTGGCTATGGAAAATGTGATCTTTTTTTTTCCCCTTTCACAAAGGTTTTATTGTCTGTGACACAGAAGTGGAGCACAACAGTAAAGAAATCTTGTGATGGCTGGGCAAAATGGGACAAAAATGTGAGGCCAGGTCTCCTCCTGCCAAAGTCTTGCTGATTTGAGGTTTAATGTAATCAAAAAGAGATTCTGTGTGTTTTTACACCCAGCCCTGTCTTTACACTAGGAGACTTCTGTTGTTTGTTTATTTGTTTGTTGGTTTGTTTTCCTTAGACTTCTGAAACCTTTTTCTAACCCACTGTTTAGCACTTCTGGCTGTGTCCAGCAGCTCTACCAACAGGTTTAGGGGGATGCTGATCCCTCTAAAGCTGACATCGTGCTTTCATAGCTCAGTGCACAGAGGAGATTACTTATATCCATTTAGATTTGGAAAAACTTCTTGGCAACTGTATGATTACATTCAACAGAAATTAAAAATCTTCCCACCAAACAAACAAATGAAAAACCCAGACCTAAATTCATGTAGCATTACCAACAGCTCCCCTATATCAGTTTTGGTGCCTAAACAATGAGTTAGAGACATGCATAAAATGCAGAGATGTATAAAGTGACACACTTAGACTTTGTGTTTGTATAATGTTGTAATACAGCCTCAAACATGTAAATTATGTGCAACAAATTGTGGGACTGTAGCAAACCAGTGAAACTCTTGATGCCCAAAGGAGCCTCAGCTGCTGGTCACAATGCTGATGTGTGAAATGTCCCTTAGTTGTGAGGAGTGTGTCGCTGTGCATCCCCTCTCCATGCTTCCTCAGGGCTCTTCCTGAGGTGCTGAAAGAGAGGCTGAGGTAAGGTAAAGTTGAAAGCCAGCTCTGCATTTGGAGTTTCATGAAAAAGGGAAACAGGAGTTTTCCTGCTGAGTGGGCATGTTGCACTGCCCTGCCTGTGTGCCTGGAATTTAGATGAGAAAGAAGGAGGGTCTATTTACTAGCCAGTGCATTTTTGACCACAATAAATCTGGGTGTGTGAGCAATTAACATAATGTTTCCACCCATCCATGTGTCTCTTGCAGGCAAGCACTCTTGACAAACTGAGTCTAAAGCTGAATTTGTGGTGACTGTAGCAGGGAGGGGGAAGGAGGGCTTTGTCTGAAGCCCAAATAATATTTTGTGATTTAAAAGAAAACACCCTTAGAACATACAGAAAAAGATCTAATACTAAGATACACAGGATTATATTCTTAGCAGACTTAAACCTCTTTCTCCTCTTCGTCATCAATTTATTACAAATGAGGGTCTGACACAAAGACGCCAGGGCAGCGTTGTTTTCTATGTACAATGGTTCCATCGTAACATTTTTCTTGAATATGATGGACAAATATGGTGTTTAAGGTAAGCACTGGTGAAGGCAGAGGACAAGCAGAGACACTTAGGGTGATGTTATTTTATTTTTATTGTGTTAGCATTGAATTTTGGGGTGAGAGGGGACAGTATTTCTCAGTTCTAGGAAACAGAGTGCTCCATGACATATCTGTCTTGCAAGCTAGGTGTTGAAAAATTGTTGATCTTGTTTAAAAATATAAGAGAACAGAAAGAGTTCCACCTTATTTAATACTTTTTAACATCAGGACAAGATCTGCAGATATCCTTCAGATGACTGATATTTCTCCTCGCTCATCTGGTTTATTCATTACTACCAGGATGTAGTGAGAGAACCTCTGTCTTGCAAGCATGCAATGGGTTGACTTCTGCTGGAGAAAGTCAGGGATTAATGTCTTGGGGAGCTGGCAGCCTGGAGTGTTTGTATTTCATGAAAAAGCAACTCAGCTGCAAGCATGCCATCTCAGCCAGGGCTCTTTAAATATAATGTCAGAAAAGAGATTATTAGTGTGTAATATATGTAAATTGCATATTTTTATGTTTTCTATGCCTATTATGCAGCTTCTTGCCTGTCATGCATACATTTATGGGAATATTGTATTTCCTTTTCAAATTAGGTTTTAGTTGCTCAGTGAATTTTCTTTTGACAAATGTTTTCAAACTCAGAATTATGAGGGGATAGCATATCTGGATGTTAATGTATGTATACAGGACTTAGGCATGCTTTTGGATTGGCGTGGCACTTTATGATTAGTGGCCATTGCTGGCTTTTTGCTGTGAAGCAGAACAGTGACTGCAGAAACACTTGTCTCACAACTGCAGGTGTATGGTCTTAGTAAAGGACAGATTGTTTTAAAGACAGGATATCAGTATTTTGAAGTGCTTCATTTAAGATAAGGAGAAAAGGCTTTTCCGGTGTACATCGGCATTCCCTGACCTCCTCATGTGCTTTTTATTAGTGTCGGAGCTGCAGTTTGCCCTACACCAGGTCAGGCAGTTTGCTGGTTTGGAGAGTGCTGTTCTGGCTGCTGTGGATTCAGGTGGAGCAGCAATCCTCTGCTTGTATTGCTGCCTGTGAGACCGTGTGCTTCCTGCACTTAACCTAGAGGATATTTAACCTGTAGGATATTTAACCTGTAGCATAATCCAGGCTTAAACAGCACTTCAGTTTTAAGATTTTACTGGGAGAAGAACAAATGTGTTTAACTTGTCTCCTGCTAGGCATAATTTTTTTTCCTCCTTGCCCTCTAGAAAACTTCTCAGATCTACTCTTTCCTCTTCCTTGCCTTCTCCCTGCATAATTGAATCAAATCTGTTGCTTTAAAGGCTGCAGTTTTAAAATGGGAAGTGGATTGAATATTGAATGGACTGTGTAGGAGATCATAACAGTCTTTAACAAAGTTTGCAGTTTCGTGCCATTACCTGGAGCTCAGGAATAATCTTGATAAGAAAATCCCAAACTTTTCTGTGAACAGTAGTAAAGATGCAAGCTGTTTCAAGGTTTCTTTCTTCTACTGTCAAAACATTTCACTGCCTGAAGTTTAAGAGTTACCCTGTAAATCCTTTTGGGGAGATAGATCTTAGGCAATGGGCTTCTCTTAAGTCTTTGAGTGCACTTGGTTTTCATTAACCTGACGTATGGAACTGATGGCTGCTGTCGAATCAGATATGTTCATATTGTCTTGTTAACTCCGTTTTTAAGAGAGGCACAGGAACCAGGGCTAAAAATTTTTGTTTCCTCATTAAGAGGGACAAGAGCAGTGAAAAAAAGCAGCTATTAATTCATTATACTTTTCCCTATACCTTCTGTTGGATTACCTTGAACTGGTTGCCCACAGAAACATTTCAATTGGGTTCAAGTCCCAGAGCAATGAGAAGCTCATGATCTTTGGCACAATGCACTTGGCTTTGAGAGCTCTTTGCTTAATGACCCAAGAACATGAGACAGGGCATGGATTTCTTTGTGAGTAAGAAAATTAATTCACATGATATAATCTTCATGAACACGAGTTTTTGTTCTTTTTTTTTTTTTAATTTAAAAACAGAAGTCCAGACAATGGTGTTGATTATTTTTTGTTTCTGTGAGTAAAATAGATCAGATCCAATAGTTTTGTAATTTACTGTGTAAAAAATGTATTATTTCGTTTGTAAATACACTAATATTTTATATAAAATATTTTATATTTTATATAAGTATACATTTATAGGTAATATAACGTATGTACTAAATACATTAATATAGCAGAAAAAATAAACAGGTGACTATGTTTTTGAATTTCCACCTTAACTTTTCTCTTTTGCTTTCAGCCATAACAAATCCATACACTCCAGTTGTTGAGGGAAGGTGTGTGAGAGCTGAGCTAGTGACAGCTGGGCTGGGGTTCATAACGGCCAGAATCCTTCTTTTGTGTTTGGGGCTGAATAGAAGGTGGGAGGAGGAGAGTTCACAGGCAAAGAGCAATATAATACCAAATTTTGGCTTGTTATGAATTCGAGTAATATTGCCATAGCTGAGCATTTAAAGTCATGAGACTCCAGCCTCTGAGGCTGCCTGAAAAAGTTATGAGATGTTTAATTGCATCGATGTGCCTATATATTCATAAATTATGAGTATATGTTCATCTTTGAGCTTTTTTACCTTTTCAGTGATCTTTGGTTGCTTTTCATACCAGAGGCTCAAGAATTAGCTGATCTTAGAATTATTTTGGTGATGTTACCAAGTTCTGGGACTCTGTGATATAGCACTTTAAAAAAGACATGAGTTTTGTGACAGACTGTAATAGTATTTTGAAAATTGGTAATTTTCTATAGGTAAAAATGTATTTAATGAAAGAATCAAGTTATCCTCCCAATGATCCTCATGGTGCACCAGTGCACCTCCTCTAATTCCCTTGTAGGTACCAGTGATAGCTAGTGCTATGAAATCAGTGTGAGGTCTCATTTGATATGAGTATGCAGAGGGTCAGATCATCAATGTCCAGAGTTAGTACATTTGCTCTTATTTTTATCAACCAAGTAATTTTTTGCCAGCTCTTGCCATTTGGCAAAAAATTACTTTCTGTCAGGTTTCTTGTATTCAGTAGAAATATTTTATATAAAATGAATCAGCAACGTGGTTCTAGGATTGTATAGATATAGATCCATATAGTTAATTAACTTTAATGCTCTAAAATCTCTCATTAGAGTGCATGATAATATTCCTCTTTGTGTTCTTTCTTGTGCAATATTTAGTTTTCTGAGACATTTCTCCACAGTGAAGAGTTAACAGCAGGTAATGCCATTCATCTCGAAGGAGTTTGAAATTTTCAGTGTTAGTGATGAATGAGGGTATCTGACCCACATCTGTTTTACATTAGAATGGAACATTGCCCTGACATCGTTAGGAGCATTTGTCAAGATTCCCTGGACAGAGCTTCTGTAAATTACATGCTGCAAATGTGTCAGGGTCAGATAAGAGGATATCATTAACTGTGCTAAAGTTTACTCATGGTTCTGTCAGTTCAACTTAATATGTTAACTGCCAACCATTTTCCTTGAGCTGTTTCATTAAATCTTTCATTCACAGAGGGGAAAAATAGTATCACTGTACCCAAAAAAATATTGCACATGTTCTTTTCTCATAAATCATATTAATTGCAGGCATGGTCGCAAAGCACATTAAACGCAAGCATGCGTAAATGAATTAAAACATATGAGAATTGTATTGTGCCTATGGAGTGTCCTACATCCTCAGTACTAACCATGTTAACAGCCAGAATGTTTCATTTCAATAAAAGAAGCTTTTATTTTTTTTTTTTTCAGTTTAATGGCCTTTATTTTGGTGATAATAGAAGTATTTTCCAGCAGTGATAATGGACCAGACATTGTGTTCATGCCTTTAAGGCTTTCATCACTCCAGTTCTCTCTCTCCATCATATCCTCAGCTGGTGATTCTATGCTGACTCTACCAGCCAGGGATTTGTCCTAATGAATATTTTGGATTGTTTCAGATGTGTTCTCTAAAAACTTGTGCAGACTTTGGTTATTACTGTCCACTGTGTTCTGTTTACTTATTCCTAATTTCACCTTTGTTTTCTAATAGAATGATTTTATCAATTATATGTTGTATTTTATTGTATAAGCACAAAGGCTGTGCATCAGCATTCCTGTGTGTGTTTGGTGAAAGGCGAGAACAAAAGACATGTAGCTAAAATACTCAAATCTGATTTTTCCCCCCGCATTTATAGGAGTTCTACCCTAAAATTAATTGAATAGTTACTGTATCACTTTAATGTGGTGTTAGCTCAGCCCTTGGATTCTGGGTCAGTGAGGCTGATAACTACTAATTTAGCTTTCCCAAAGTGATTTAGAAGGAAGCACATATTTTCCAGTAATTTGGATGGTATAGAAATTGAATACATTTATTTTCTACCTTAATTATTATAAAGCAATAATATCTGTTTACTTCCTTAGAACTATACTGCTTCATACCCACAGAAGATCTGAGCTGCAAAATCCAGATCCTTGTGTGTCTCCTGTGCAATGCTAAGCTGAGGATGCTGAGCATCTTGCAGACATGGCCCGTTAATGGATTTCTAATTGATTAGGTGAAAGTTAGCCATGCCCTTCCTGTAACTCCTTGTATGGGTGAGAAGGTCATGGCACATACCGTAGCAAAGACTCCTGCCCTGAGGCTACTTCCCTTAGAGCTTTCAGAACAGACATGACCAAAAATCGAATTATTTAGATACTAATCAACTGCAGGATGATTCTGAAAGACTCTGAGAAGAAATTTCTCAGAAGCTGGTTACTGTTCAGACTTCAGTTTTCTCCAGCTCAGACACAGATGGCTCAGTCAGTTCTGCTCCAGAATATTTACTAGGTGCATGTCCACTTAATAAAATGATGCCTAATTATTTTCAAATTTTAAAAAGTTAATCTCAACAAACACTAATTTTAGTTTGTCAAAGAAAAGAAATCTCTATCCAAATAGAGTTGGTACTGATGTTTGAGTGGTGTTTGAGACTCTCTCTGGACCTAGGTTTAAATTTCGAGACAAATCTTTAATTTAAAATAGCTTCCAATATGAAAGTTTTTGAACTCACTCTTTTTGCTGGAAAAGTCCAAATAGTTTTGTCTCAGGTTTTATTCTATTGTTAATTTAAAAAAAACCCCTCTAGTTGAAATATAGTTGGTAAAATAGTTATTTATCCAAATCAGCAATTGGTGATAAAAGTGCTGGCAGATACAGCATGTGATGTGAGAGCCCTGAGGCAGAGCAGAGTTTCCCTGTGACATGAGCCCAGCCCAGCCCCTTCTCCCTGCTCTTGACCTTGTCACAAAACATGGGGAAGTCCTGTAAATATTGGTGGCACGCTGGCCCTACAAAGCAATGGAAAGGGTTGTGCACTTGAGATTTCTGATAAACCCCTGTGCAGCTTAAACCATAGTCAAAACCATGATATTCCTGCCAACATAAATATTTCCCAAAGTAGTAATTTTCAATGTAAATGTTTAAGTTATCCCCCCCTTTTTTTTTTTTTGGTAGTTTTTTTCTCTTCTTTTAACTCTATTAGTGTTAATTTCAAAGGGCAAGGATTAATATAACCCAAATGAACTCAGTTTCTAATACTGTGCCCTGCTGATGCAGTGTCAGGTCATTAAGCATCCTACATTTTGGACCATATCAAATTCCAAAGTTATAAGGAAAATATCTGGAATATCTGAAACAGAAAATCTTGCTAAAATAATAGAAATTGTAATAGTTTTCAGAATCAATTTTTAGAACAAAAACTTGAGAGCCCAGTGTTTTCAGCTTTTGGGGAGTTTTGGCACAAAATGATGTAATATGATTTTTCAGTCTCTAGTGATCTCAGAGTTGGTTTTTTTAATATTAACCACAAGTTCTTTTAATGGGTTTTGGGCATTGAATGTATTTGTTGAATTAAATAGAAAATACCTTACATCCTGAATCCAAATTCATCTTGTTTTTATAACTTAAATGTTGTAATATTTCAATATCTGAATGCAGTCTTTGCATATATTTTGGAGTTTCTTTTTGCATGAGTGCTTCAGTTTGTGAAACAGTCAGCAAATATCACCAGTTAAACTCATGTTTTTCAGCTCAGTGAATCAGAAGTGAACATTCCAGTGCCATATGTAGTATCTGAACTTCTTTCTCAGCATTTTTTTTTCCATTGAGATATTTTGGGTGCATTTGATGCAAACATATTTTGTATTCTCGATGCAGGGATCTGGGTTTCTCTTTCTGAACCACTCTGTTTCTACCTCTTGCTCTTTTCCTAATGAGACATGTAAAAACTGGGTAGGTCTTCTTTCCTACCTAAATCACTACCCCTGGATCTTGTTTCATCTATTTATAAAAAAACCCCAAACCAACAAAAAAACAAACGAGTCAGAGCTGGAAACACAAGCTCCCTGCAATAATAATACCTTTTAGTTTGTGATGGAAAAGAAGTACAATTCCAGGAGGGGCATCAGAACTTTAGGAAATAGATATGTTCTTATGAGGTTTAATTTAGTCTTTAAGAAACAGACTCCAGTTTTTAAAAACTCTCTTTAGTTTATGGCAAGAATTACTACAAAGCAAAATGATTATCAAATAGCATGTGTCAGATAACTGTAATGCCTTTTAGGAGCAAGACCAGCCTGTAAATTATCACAATATGCAGTTTTGGCAGAAGCCGTATGTCACCCATCCGTTAGAAGCTGCAGAATGTTTGTCAGGCTCTGAAGTGCAATTTTACTTTTTCAGCAAAAGTAAGCAAATCTCAGTCATATGCCTATTTTCAAAGCATTCCGCAGTGGTGGGCCAGGAAAGGAAATGTTCACTAACCTGTAGTGGGAGAGATTTTTGAACAAGAACTTTTCACTGTAGTTTCATGCTTGAAAATGCAGATGCTTTTGAAATTTTTTCTTGCTCTTCTACTGGAAATAATGGCCTGGGGCTTTTATAGGCACAAGCATGTATTTTCCAGTAAACTCTTTTCAGCTACTGATTTCGTAACTGTCCCTGTAGAAACAGTTTCATAAAGGAGTCACAGCTGACTTGAAGTTGCTCTGGAGTGCCTGACCCTTTCTGTTGTGTCTTCTAACTCAGATGATGGAACCAATGACTGGTGCTATGACCAGCACTTTACTCTTGCACATTCATTTCTTTACAGCCCACAGGATATGCAGCAGTGGAGGTACAGCTGCTCTGTCCTTTCCCAGCACCTGGAACATCCAAATCCAGTGGGGTTCTTTGTGACTTCCATCAGTAGTGCTACTGGGATCTGCTCCAAACTGATTTCATTGTAATGGTTGCCGATCTTAGAGAAGAAAATTGTGTGAGCTTTTTCACAACTTTTTATGTTTGTAGATCATGCAAGACATCACGGTTAAACAGCTCCTACTTCCTTTTTGTTCTCTTATAATTTAGTCCTCAAGGAATAAACATCTGCAGAACTCCCAGTTGGGGCTGGGATCAGACACTCTAAAACTGGAAAAGTTTTAAAAATATTATTCCTTATTTTCCCTAATATCACTTCTTATTGCTTATTAGCCATCAGATTTTATTTTGGTGGATGATACAACCAAATTCTACTTCCTCTTGGGATTAGCTACGCAAAGCACTATTCAAGTATCAAGACTACCTGGTTTAGGAAATCAAATTATAGATTTGAGAACTTCTGTGGTTCTGTAAGCAATGGAGTTCTTCATATATTTTAACTCTTTCTTTATTCTCCCTCTCAGGTAATGGGACTCTTGACTAACCATGGTGGTGTGCCTCACCAGCCCCAAACTGATTATGCCCTGTCCCCTCTAACTGGGGGCCTGGAGCCCACCACCACTGTGTCAGCCAGCTGCAGCCAGAGGTTAGACCACATGAAGAGCTTAGACAGCCTGCCTACATCCCAGTCCTACTGCCCACCGACCTACAGCACCACAGGATACAGCATGGACCCCGTCACGGGCTACCAGTACGGCCAGTATGGCCAAAGTGAGTACGGCACATTGGCACTGGGAAGGGCACCCAGCTACCAACAGCCTGTGCTGGCTGGCTGGCTCTGAGGAAGGGAGTTCTGAGCACAAATCCTCAGGGCTCACTGCTACTCCTCCTCAAAGACATGCACTGCTGAGATAGCTGATTGTTCAAGCAGGATTTCTGCTGCATAATTATTTTCTTAAGTGATGTCAACAACATCTTGATGTTATTAATT
Organism: Rhabdornis inornatus; assembly: GCA_013397075.1. Classification (NCBI taxonomy): domain Eukaryota; kingdom Metazoa; phylum Chordata; class Aves; order Passeriformes; family Rhabdornithidae; genus Rhabdornis; species Rhabdornis inornatus. The sequence continues at coordinate 206,450 of VWZS01002380.1, read as the reverse complement.
GTTGAGACATGAAACCTGATTGCCATTAGGTAAAACATAAGGGTTGTCCAAAATGAAATAACCGCTGGCATTCCGCTATTAGAAACACATGTTCTTAATGAGGTCAGCTCAAGAATCATTACAGTATATAATCCCAGATACATAGAGTTTTGTCAAACTTGTCCTAGGAATAAAAATATTAGTCCCTCTCCTTTGATATATCAGTATTAAATATGACATCGTCAACCTGTACTTGGCATGGCCCCATGCTGTGAGGTTGTCACAGCATGACTTAAAAAGCTTCTTTTGCTTTTTTGCAGGTGCCTTTCATTATCTGAAGCCAGATATTGCATAAATGAACTGTCCACTTCAAGTTAAAGCTGGTCTTGTTTTCCGGTCTCACTCCAAGGCTTGGATATGAGGGATCTTCTCAACACAGTGCAGCCTAAACTGGGGCAGTCCTACTGAGAGAAACAAGCTTGTTATGTTCTCTCCAGTCACAGCTTTTAGTAGACTTTTGAAGGCTGGACAAAGCTATACAGAAGACAAAGGCCAAAAGTAATAGTGAATAAATGTGACATGCTCCATTATGAGTGGGTATACAAAACAGAGCAGTATTTAACATCACAGCCTGGCAAACATTCCATTTTTTTGTTGTTGTTGAAATTAATGTGCATTGATTGGGACAAATGGAACATTTTGAAACTAAGCTTAGAGCAGTTGAGCTCTGTGTACTCTTACTCATCTGACATCCAGTGCTGACTTTAGTCTAACTTTAAAACAGCTCAGTTTCTGAAGCAAGGTTGGGAGAGCCTCTCACTGTACTCACTGGAAATTGTCATCAAGAGGAAACGTCACCATCCCTAGGAAGCTGGATAAGTGTGAAAGACTTCCCGAGCAACTCATTGGTTACCTTACCATGCTTTTGTAATCACCTTGTCAATAAATGTCACTCACAGGTTTTGCTCTACCTAGAGAGGAGATCTTGTATAACATGAAACCCAGATTTTACCTTTTTGTATGTGTTTTCCCAGTGTGTTTTACCTTTTTAAACAAACATGGGAAACAAAAAACCCCACCAACAACGCGGCTGATTTTTCATAACTGCCTAGCAATGTGCAATACCGTGTACCTCACACAAACTTTGGATCATCCAAAGTCATAGATATAGAATCAGAACTATATTTTTGCAGGTACTTTTATTTTTGCAGTGCATGATTCCTGATGATAAAATACAGAAATGTTGCAGTCTGCTGGATTACTGAAATCCAGCTTGCTAACCATGATTTAAAGGTCATCTTCAGGAGACAATACGAAGAAATGATTACGTTTACATGTTTTTTAGTGATGTACAGGACATAGACAGAGATGGACCTGTATTTGACACATCTGTTTAAATTATACAGCAATATTCAATATAGAAAGTATAATTATAGGAACCAAGGTTTACAAGAAGTTTGCATCGTGACATTTTAGAATGTCAATAAATTTGTGTTTTGTGATGTTGAGAGGAAGAGGATGATGGAAGGCAGGATTATTTATTTCTCTCTATTCTTGGAACAAAGAGGGAGGCAGAACACAAATACATTCCTTTTAGAGTTAAGGACTATGAAGTAGTGAGTTAGACTAGGTTCAGTACAGAGGTTAGTTCACACAATGGTCTTAAGGGTGATGGAAAAATGAAATATTATCTTTGTGTTGCAGCCTCTACAACAAAATGTGTTGTAAAAAAAAGAAAAACCCAAACAAACAAACAAAAAAACCACAACAAAAAAAGAAAACAAAAAAACAAATGTCTTTCATGTAAAAAGTTCAGTAAATATTTACTATTTATAATGAATAAACATTATGAAGACTTTCAAAGCACTGATGATTTTGTCCTAAAATGTAGTATTGTGATAAATACATTGATACATTTTAATCTGAATATCATGAAGAAATAAACCATGTTATCTTCAATGCAGACTGTATTCATTACATGAGTGTATTCTGCACACACCCTGGGCTGTGGGAGCATTGGGCAGCCTCTGTGCCCAGGTACTGCTTGTGTGGAACTCTGTGTGTGTCTGTGCGTGTGAGATAATGAACTTTGCATTTTTTGAGTGCTGTGGGTACCAGTAGTACATCTTCCCAACAAGGGAAAATCCCTTGCCATGCATTCAAAAGAAAACAACACGGGTTTAAACCCAGCACAACTAGGGCAACCGGGATGGCTTCAGAAAATGCAGAGACTTTGTAATTAGTTTTGGGCGGTATCTGCCCTGAATGATATTTTTTTTTCTTCAGAAACCTCAAGAATTTTTAATAGGCCTACACACAAGCTGATTGTAACATGGGGAAAACCCTCCAAAATGGGTGGAGTAAATTTTACTGCCACATCAGTGTGCAAGGGAATTTTACTTCACCCTAGGCTTGGTGAACGTTTCATTTCCTCACTGTTTTGTAGGGGATGTACCTTGAATGTCTTTCTCCCTTTTTCCACGTGCATTTTATTTTTATTTTGTTCTTTTAAGTCTAGACCTCTTCCATCCGAAAAGGAAGTAATACATTTCTTGAATAGAAGACATTAAAAATGCTGAAAAAGGAGATTTTTTTCCTTTCCAGTTTCTGTTTCTCTGATACACTTTTAAACTTCTGAGACAATTAAAATTTAAAACTCTTGTTAACTATTCCCTGCTCTAAACTGCTTTTTTTCTGATTTTTTTCACTGTCGCTTCAAAAGACTTGACCCTTGGCAATTGTCTCCTCTCCTAGGCTTGCTGCAAAAGCCACGTAAACTTCTATTTCCCCTTTTCAGCAAGATACTGGATAGAATCCTGCTTGTTTGCACAGTTTGGAACTGGGTGATGAGTGCTCCTTCCCAGGAGGAGTGCACCCTTGTCACGGGGTGGTTGAAAAATGTCACCTTCCTTTTCTGCTGCAGCAGCTGCAGGGGTGGGAGAGCTGTGATTTCTCCCTGTCCCCTCAATCCCACAGAGGTGCTTTACTGACCTCACCTTAGCAAATGGGCATTTTGGCTGCTCTTTCCTCTTCTCGAGGGTGTCCCAAGCACTTTCTTGTGTGACAGCCTAATGCAGAGCAGGACAGGCTGCAAACAAGACAGACAGGGAGAAAAGGCCCTGTCTCTGTCCATGGTGGAGGGTTGGAACTGGACGATCCTTAAGGTCCCTTCCAACTTCAACCATTCTATGATTCTTTGAAAATCACCCATTCTTCTCACAGTCAAGCCATGCAGTGGAGAACTGGGATGACCTCTTGTCATGGGAAGGGAGGAGCCTGGGGCAGAGACACTAAGCAGTATTTTGATTTATTATGTGCTGCAGAAATCTTTGACAGTGCTATAAGAATAACTTTGGATACCATTGATCCCTTCTTGTTATCACTGTCAAAACTCAAGAGGTTCTTGGGAACCACGTGTGTTTCTGGGATATGAATCCTGAATGCTCAGAAAGTCAAAGGGGAATGAGCCTGCCATGGATATTGCATTTGACAGAAAAGCCATGCAATAGCTGGGAGGAATGTGCTCACAGCAATAGAGTCCAAACCCCACTCACTTGTGTGAGCAGAAAGAGCAGGTCTCAGGGTCCCTCCTCTTATTTTCCTTTTTTCTGTGTGTGACAGTGCGTATTTTACAAGATGGAAATAAATCACCACAGCTGCTTAAACCAACTGCCTGTCATCTCATTAGAATTGGAAGCTTCTGAGAGACAGGTTTTCATAAAAAAAATTTTCTGTGTGTCACAACCATGATTTTTATCATTAAGTCTTCCTTTATCTAGAAATTACTCCTACTCCCATCACAATACCCAGTATATGTACTTTTCCATACTTTAGTATATGTTCCTATTCCTTTATCCAGCCATTAATGAATGAGCTAGGAAAAGAATAATTTTTAATGACACCTAATATCCTTTACCCTAGATATTTCAGTGTTTCTCATTTAAATAAAAGCTAGAAATAAACATTTTTCTCCAATAATCACACAGGGTTTTCTACTTAGTATTGCTCAAAAGTCTCTATCCAAATAACAAATTCTATTGAAGTGTATCTTTCTGGGCTGTTTTGAAAGGCACAAAATGCCTATCCCAATCTACAAATCTTCACTAAAAATAGCTATTTGTCAAACAGGTTCTGTGTCCTCAGAAATCTGTTCCTGCACCTATGTGGTATTAGAGTTACGTTTTTAATCCCTAGGTTAAGCCCTGTGCAAATTCAAACACAAAATGTCTGGCTACAGGTCTGTAACCTGTATCTCCCAATGTAATGAAAAAACCACAGAGCTACTTAACTTTGCAATTTCAAACCACACCCCAAATTACCACATGATACTAATATTTTTTGGTAGCAAGGATGTCTGTATTTTCTCAGAAGTATGGCAGACAATAGCATGTAAACTCTTTGTTATGTCTGAATTCTGTGACATATTCTTTAACATATAAGAAATTCACTGTCTCTGGTTACTGCTGATGTGTAAAGCATACCTTTTTGCTGTGTTGGTAACTATGAACATTCTCAACATTTGCTATTCATAAAGTCTTCTGGCCTTAAAGTCCATAAAGTGGATTACTAGAAGATATCTTTGTGTGAAATAAGATGAAATTAATTTAAGGCAATATCAACGGGACCATCAGAAACCTGGAACAATTTGAATTTATAAACTTCTTTGTATTGTTCCCTTCAATGTTCCGCTTAATTGCAAGAAAACCTGAATCCTGATTAGAAGATCTCATTTTAAATTTATTTTTGTTTTTCCAACGGCATCTAGATATTCCCTACAGCAACTGAAGAGTCCTAGGGTTATTGAAAGAAGCACATCAGTTGATTTGAATCTGTTCAAGATATTTATCCATTGTAAAATAATAAAACTTGCAGTCTGCTTTTGTGGTCATTGCAGGTAAGAGGCCATTTGGCATGTCAGATTTTTACTCTCTATTCTCTCCCAGCACTTCTGGGCAGCTCATCACAGGCTGGGAAATTCTCATCAGTCCCAGGGAGCAAAATGTTACAGCTAGAGGATTAGTCCAGTTCCAAAACTTACAGGTATTTATTGTACAAACAGGCTTAAAAATCAGGATGTGTACATAGGGCTGGCACTTGGCTCTGTTTTGCCATCATGGTTCCCACAAACAACACTTTGCAGTGCTCACACACAGTTTAAATCTTTGCTTAGTGCATTTACATCTCCTCAGAACCAGTGACTGATTAACCCAGGGTGCCTGTGGACAGCTTGGGCACTGCAGCATTTTGACACGCACTGTTTATTATTCAGCTACTCAAGCAATGTCATGAAAAATCATAATAAAACTAGGAAGACACATCACATTTGACCTTTGCTGAATAATTTAATAAAGCCAGCTTGATACACAAATATGAAAGAGCAGTTGCTGGTAAGAGCGGAACTATTGCTTCCTTGTCTGAGAATTGGAAACAGTTCAGAAGCTTTATTAACCATTTGGTGCCTTCATCTTCAGCAAAGTTTGTCCCTTAGGCCATAACCAAATGTTAAGCTACTTGTTTCTCCCCACACTCCCCTCCTTTCAGGGCTCACATGGGTATCTTTGCTTATGCTGTACACAATTATGGTCTCAGTTCTTCTCATGCCTCTGCACAATTATCTTTTTTTTTTCCTCACAGAGTCAGTTTTATTTACACAAACATTTTTCTCCCCATATATATGCATTTATTTATAATGATCTCAAATGGACATACCTCTAAAATTTTAGCATTAAAAGGGTGATTATTACTGGTACTCTGGACACTCAAGCCATGATATTTTATAATTCAGAGATTCAGAGAAGGAAAAAATGCCTTTGGAGCCACTCTAGTGTGAATGTCCCCACAGTCAGTAAGAGAACAATTAACCATGGGTACAAATCTGCGTTTTTTGAAATGCTGTTTTGGCTGCACTTATCCTAGGGAAGGGTCTGTGGGGCTGGAGGTGATGTGGCTTGCAGGGTCCATCTGGTTCTGCACTACAGGAGCCACAGAGCATCACTGGGGTCTTGCCCCCCTGTGGAGTTCATGACACAGTGTCTGACTGATTGTCAAACCCTTTTTCCACCCTCCCCATCTGAAGTCTCCGGGTGGTGGAAGACACACTTTGCCCACAATGTCATGGCTTCTCCTCATTGCCTCCCTTTCCCTTGTGGCTCTCCAACAAAGTCCTGCCACTCTGCAGGTGTCCAATAGCCACACCTTTTATCCCAGTGCCTGCATCAGCTCCATAGAATTTCTCCTTCCCTTGCTCTTCCTGCAGATTCTGACCAGCAGCACCAGCACCAACTGCAGCACTCCCAAAGCGTCACATCACCGTTCCACCCTGCACTGAAACCTGAGGGAAACACTTGCACGGGCAAGGATTGCCTGATTTGAAAAGGGGATAATGAATGTGTGTGGAAAGGTAAGGGATTTGCTTGGTCAGTGCACTTCCCAGGGCAGACAGCTCCTGTGAACCTTTGCCTTAGCCTGGCTTTGTTTTCAGAGCATCTTGTCAGGATGCAGACTGCTCCTGCCAGTGCTGAGACAGTGATGGAGCCTCAGCTGGGAGCTGCTGACCCTGGGGACAGGGACAGACTGCAGAACCTAGCATAGCAAAACCACCTGTGGGACTCAGTAATGCTACTTGGTTTGGCTAAAATAACCCTGGTAAATAATTTCTGGAGTTCAGACATGCATCAAAATTTTGGCAGAAATCCTTACCTAGCTCCTTTTGTAATCCTTATTCATAAAGGGCTACATAAGTGTCAGATATTTGAAGGATCTGAAAGGAAGCATTTTCTCCACCCCCTATCTGAAGGAAAAAATGATCTCTACTAGTGTGGATAATATCACAAGTGCTCTTGCCAAAAAGGAACTTGCAATAGTTAACTTTTTACTGCTAAATATAAAAAAACCTCCTAAAAGGATACACAGAATAGATAAGGAGCTCAATCTGATGCCCATGTGCACCCATTTTCCTTCGATTTTTAGTGGAAATTTTAGGTGTGTGAGGACCCAGAGATAGCAAAGATGAGTGATCAAGGAAATTTTGATCTGTGAAACTACAGTTCTGTTACTTCTATTCTGATTCTGCTCAAGTTCATCAGGAAAGATTAACTTTGGCAGCTTGTTCAGTGACTAAATCTTGATATTTTTGTGGCTTAATTCATAACATAACTGTAAGCTATTGCCCTGTGTTTATATTTCCCATCCATTTCTCACATTTCCAAAGCATACTGATATGTGATCCTGGCAATTTAGCTACCATAATTGGCATTTTTCTAGGGCCAAAAGGAAACAAATTCCTTATCCTCCATACTTCTTTAATTTCTGAAAAACAACAAGTAACATGGTTAATCCTCGTTTTTGATCTTTCCCCCCCCTTTGAGTTTTTCTTATGGTCTTTTCCTTTTAATCTTTTACTTTCTTTTTAATCTTCACTCATTGTCCCCCTGCATTTGAAGAATTTCATGTTCTTACATCTCTAAAAAGAATTGGACCACTTTATGGAAATAGCTCTTTAGGATCTTGTTCAAAGCACCATTATGTACTTTTAACTGTTTGGGGGAGGGTAAAAAAAGGAGAGAAAAAGCAACTTTAAAAGCAATGTTTGTTTGTGTAACCTAGCAGAACACTGATGCATTCAACGAGATGCAGAAACAGTGTCTGGAAACAGCCCAAGTTGAATAAGATCAGACTACTTTGGATGAGCAGGAGGATGAATAAGCATCTGCCTTTGATAAGGGCTGGACCACATCACCTGACTCCTGGAGGAGGTGTGTTTGGGCCAGAACATTTCAGGAGGGGCCAAGCAGAGCAGCACAGGCGAGCTCTGTGGTTCACCTGTGAGCAGCTCCTCCCAGTCTGGAGGGAATGAGCTGGGCTGTGTGGATGCAAATCCTTCAGACCTTTCCTGCAGAGGACACCGTTACAGCCCCAAGTCTTCCTTTGTACATCAGCCTTTCTCAGGTGGTGTGGAGACACCTCTGTGAGCAGCCATGTGGGAACTGGTGAAATGCAGTATCACTTTTGCTAAGGATGGTGTGCTCTGGCCTCGAGAGACCTCTCCTCTGGATGACGTGGGCATGTCACAGTGTGTTTGAAAGGGAATGTGCCACATCGACTTTATTGGGCCAGGATTCTGGGTTTGGGAGATACCTGTGGGATGAAGCCCATGTATTGACAAGCTCTAACGCAGTAATTTATCTTCCAGGCTTAGGCTGATGTGGCTCTGACTGTCTGAATGCTGGAGAAAGAAAGAATTTTGTGCTTTCATTGAGAACTAAAAAACTGCTTAGACGTGTGAGGATGCCAGTACACTGCATAGCATAAGATGAGTTAAAACATTTATTTCTAGGAAATGATGAGCATGCATCTCAGGAACCAGGCTGAAGCTACATTTTCAGAGGCAAGGTGAAGCACAGCATTCCTTGTTCATTGCACACCCAAAACTGCCACTGTGAATTCACTGGTGTGATTTTTGTCACTCAATTCTCGACTCGGTTGTGGTGTCCTACCCCTCAAAACATCCCCCCTTTTTTTTTTTTTTTGTATTTTGCCAATCTCAAAAACCCCAGAAACTGCCCAACAGAGGTCATGTGTTTCTCAAGCAGGCAAGAAATTTACAGGGATTAGCATGTGTCCAACTTAATTTATGCAGAATTGCAGGCTTCTTTTACTGAAGCAAATTCTTTAAAAAACAAACAAACAGTAAGAATCTACAGAGTTCTGGAAAAGTTGCAAAATCTAAATGAAATCCTTTTCCAGTTACATGAATATAAATTGGGCATAGTTCCCTTGAAGATTTTATACTAGTTTAATGCATGCATTTTATTTGTAGTTAGACTGCAGATAAAACTTTTTCTCTGTCACCTCAAAACAAGATTAGGTCACCTGAATCTCTTTTATACCCACAAGAATAGATGAATTAGATCTCTCCTATAACTTGGCCCCAACCAAGAACAAGATTTGGCATTGCTCTTTATTGGAATTTTAAATCTTTTTTCTTTCTATTCTTTTCTAAGGCTGATTTTAAAACAAATAGTTAAAATGTGGAGCTGAGTATTTCTTCTAGAAGTTGCATATTCTAAATGTACTTATACCATAGTCTGCTGCTCATATAAAATTACAGACTTCACTTTCATCTTTCTTTTTACAAGAAACCCTTAATGACAAATGCAGGCTGTTTAGTGATACCGATATACTGCAATCTTAGCATGTGAATTAGTCATCATACAATCAGTTCAGGGGGTCAGGCCTAAAGAAACAGTGCAGAGTTGGCAAACTGCTAGTCTGGTGATGTGCTCTCCACTTCAAAGTCATGGTGCTTATTCCCCAGAATTCAGATCACAGAAAGAAACAGCTGGTATTGTCGTTTGTGGCAGTAAGGACTTTTTTTTTTGTAGCAAGATAAGGTTTCACTACTTTGTAAAACAACAATTTACTTTAGAGTGACCCAGCCTGTAAAATACAATAGGAAGCAGGAATCCACGGAGCAGTGCTCTGCTATTATTATGCAAGTAGACATGACCTGTGACAAACCACACTGGAGAAGACTTAACCTCCTTGCTCCTTGTCTGAAAATATTCAGTGTAGTCCACTTGTCAGTGGCAGTCAAAGGTTTCATATTCCAGAATGACTTTATAAGCAGTTCTTTTCTGTTTAGATATTGCTCTCTTGCATATTGCTCTTGTGCAGTGTGGCACGTATTTTTGGCAGCACACAGCTACAGACTACCAGTCCTAACACTTAATCCAAACACATTAAAAGTTTCAACTTTACACCTAAGCTCCAAGGCTGTCATATTTGAGTTCAAATATAAGTTTTCATGTTCATCTTGTACATAGCATCTGACTGAAACACCATTTTTTTTTCTTCTTCCCCCAAACACCCATCACTCACACTGGTGCTTTTAAAGTCATTTCACCTAGTAACCTGAGCAGATTTGTTGCCCAAATATTGTGGGGGTAGGGGAATAAAAAATTAAATCACACATTTTAAACTGCCTGGCAGATGTGTGTCTCAGGCTTTTGCTATAGTTCTATTATTGTTATTATTCATAGACTTCACAGACAAGGCAGGCTTATCAGCCAAATGCCTCATTATCAAAGGACTGAGACCCAATAAGTGCTCAACAGCATTCCTTACCAAAAGAGGAAATGGTTCCAGGCCAGATCCAACTCTGCCAGAGCTGGTGGACAGAGTCCCACTTCAATGAAGCATCACTTGGGGCCCCTCGATGCTCACTCCCCTCTATTTTCTGACATGCTTTGCAATTCCCCAAAATGAACCAAACAGCTTTAGCTTCTCTCATCTCGCAATGTGTTCTGCAACTTCTGGAAAGGAACCTGGACACAAGGAAAAATGCCACAGAACAAAAAGAGCCACAATACAAACCATATGACAACGCCTATTTCTTCATCCTCTTTGTCATGTTGTTTTACTCTTTCCTGGCTTTAACTGTCTTTTTTGGTTATGTACGCTCAAAGAAAGCGGTTTCAAAGCAAGATCCTTACCAGGAGTTCATCGAGGATAGGAATCGAAATAAGAAGTGGAACATGACCCGGCCAGTGGTGATGAAATTTGACTTTGAAGAAGAAAGTATTCTTTGAACTCCTTAAACCAAAATACTCTGCAAAATGCGCCGGACTGTCTCTGCTGCCAAGATCTCAAGTGAAGATCTACACATTTATCTTCTTCAACTGTTACCCTCACAATAAATCAGAGTATTGCTTAAAATAGGTAAAGGAAAAAGAATGTTCTTTTGTTTTCTTGTAATCCATTTATTGCTGGAATAGATATTTTCTAAATTTTGGAGAAATCTTACAAACTTTAAAATGAGAGTGAAAAGTGGACATTTTTGGCTTTTGCTTCTGGTTTGGTGCTACAAGAATGGGAATCCGTCCTACGCAGAGACACTGAATTTAAGACAAAGGACGAGTTTGTGTATGCATTTACCCAGTCCAGTGGAATGCTGCTGCTTCTGAGTCCTTCAGACCTGGGAACTGGCGTAGTATCCCTGGGAAGTGCCTCCCTGGAATAGCAGAATGCATTTTGCCTAGACCAGCAAACACTATTTAACATGTAAATATAGAAAAGCTCCTCTTGCATTCCCTCCCCTCAAGAATTAATTTCATATGCTATGGCAAAAGATTGAAAAAAACATCTGCAAAATGTAATTAAAATGCATCTAGTGGAAAAACAGGTTGTGTGTGCAGTAAGTTTAGTACTTGCCTTGTCCATGTTTTGTATGTATTTTTCTTCACTAGTTTCTAATTGAAGTATACGTTTCATTTATAGAGAATGGTAAATACAGCTGATCACAAACCTAACATGGGAAGGGCTTCTCCGTGTCTGCAGTAAATATTTGCTAAAATATTAGAAAAGCTCTGTTCAGAGTTGCACTGATCACATTAGTCTACCATCTGATTTATTAATTTTTCTCCTGCTTAATAAGTATTGAAAAGATAAGAGTTCTGACATAGAACATACTGCTGTGCTTAACACAAAAGAACAGTGCTTAGGTGCTCAGTGATATCCTGCATGTGCTGTGGCACACTGCTCTGTGATAGCACACGTGTTCATCTCCTGAGCCTTTAACTTGTGTCTGCCTTAGCCAAGGTCTCCCATTAATGGTCTCCACTCGGATCTTGTGTGTAACTGCTTGGATACATTACACACAGGGCTGCATGACAGAGCCCCTGGCTGCTCGCAGGGCTCTCTGAGCATGGTAATCATTTTCAGGCAGTAGGTAGGCTCTGATGTTTTTCTTACTATGCATACAAAGCCAAAGTGGGGCAAATAAATCTCCATGTATGTATTAACTTTTCCTGCTAGTGGAATGGTTATGTTAAGGATTTGGTTTTTCTAAAGTGTAGAGTTCATGACTATGTATGGACTGTTTTAGGGATGTGTAGATTTTTAATTCTGTCAATATTCAGAGAAAGATTTTATATCTATTCAGCCTGGGCTAAATGCTCAGATGCTGTTCCTGTTTCCTGGTGGGATGTGTTCTGGTGTGTGTGCAAGCAGGGAGGTTGATGCTATGCATAACCCCTTCTCATAAAACTAGCGTTTGCTTCCTGCTTACCAGAATGAAAGTTTGTAGGTGTTTACTCAGAGTGCTCTGTCTCTGACAGCTGTGCCAAAGCAAGATAATAAGAACAAGGTAATACTTTCTCAGTTGTACTTGTTCAGCCCTCAAGGATTTGTTGGTCAAACAGGGGCCATCTGAGGCAGAGGCCACTCCTGTGCCTAAATGCGGGGGTGGGATACGTGCAGAACACTGATGTGGAAGGGATGAACACAAGCTTTTCAACAGGCCAGAAAATGTTCACAGATGTACTTTTGCTCGATTCATCCAACTCCAATTTAAATGGTTTTGACTATATTAACAAGACCAGAGCTGCAGTTCTTGCACAAATCAGTGTTTCGTCTATGTTATGCATGTCCTGGCTGCTTCATCTACAGAGTTTGGAGTGGAAAAATGAAAGTTCAAGTTATCTGTGTTCACATCATGCTCCTGACTTTGGAGTATGTGAAGTTGAAATTACTCTGAGTTGAGTGACTTGTTAGGGCTTGGAGCAAATGGGCAGACTGACTCTTCCAAACACAGAATTCTGGCTTCTTTTTGTGTTCTGAAAGACTATGTCAATGTGCTCTCCTGACAGACGATCTTTTACTGTTTTTATCTTGTAGTCAGTGCTTTTTTATTCTTTGTGGTACATGCTATATCATCTTAAAAATTAAAGATAATTCTTTGAAACTTCCTTCAAACCCATGTCCTTTATTTCTGTAAGCTGTTTCTGCTTTTGTCTTACCAAGCAATTATCAGATCAGCCTAAATCCCTTAAACATTCTTCAGCAATGTGCTGCCATTGTCTGGAGTTTAGGCTTTTTTGGAAACGTTCACAGCTCGCTTAACAAGACTGCAAGTTCTTCAAACAATTTTACATCGTTGGTGCCCACACGCGTGTGAGTGTGTTTGTGTGTATGTGCCAAGAAGATGGGGCTTTTTCCCGTTTTATCTCTGTGCAGTAGTAAAAATGTCTCTTTGTCAATGTTAGCCACAGCACACGTTGGTGGCATTATTCGCCTTTTTTCTTCTGTGTGTCAAAGCCTGTTCATCGCTGTCCAGGTGCTCTTATGAGCAACAAATGAGAGAGGAACATTCTATGCTTCACCTCCATAGGCAGATCCTCAGCCACAACAGTGTTTCTGAACCTTCAATGCAGCCATGTCCTTCTGCCCTCCTGACCATCCAGTGAACTAGCTGGAGCTGGAGGAGTTTTAAACTTAGAAGTGTGGCACAATGTAGGTGTAGAACAGATTGCAGGCAATCTTGCCCCTGACAAGTCACAGTTGTACTAATAACCAAAGAAGAGGAACAGCCTTGCCCTTAATGGGTCACAGCAGTGACTAATAAGGATCAGTGTGATAAAGGGGGTGGGTTGGCTGGTCAGGGAGTCTTTGAGGAAGAGGACCTGGAGGAGGTAGAGGAGCCCTGAGGAAGAAGGAACAAAGCAGAGAGATACAAAGAAGAACAAAACAAGGCAGAGAGTTGCTGCAGTAAAAGATCTGCTATGAGGTGAGTGTGGTGTGATGGAGTGAGAGCCTGCAGCCATAGCTGAGCTGGGTGATAGCTGTGGTCAGAGTGTGCAAACCAATGCCTGCAGTCATAGTCCAGCAGGGAATAGCCAGCAGTCAGAGTCTGCAGCTGCACCCTACAGTGGGAGCTTGCTGTAGTCAGTCAGGATGGCAAAGCTGTAAAGAAGAATAAACCAGGACCCTTTTCACATTGTTGCTTGAGAGTCTGTGTTTGGCTCATTTCTACCCTTAACGAGAGGTCTGCTGCAAGAGCACAAGACCTGTGTGCAGCCTTGGGAGTTGAGTGCCATGTTACAGGACAAACAAGACTCCTAATTGACCAGTGGTGTGCATAGGGAAAGAGGGTTAAAAGGTACATGTCCTTCCCTCAGCAGAAGGAAACACAACAAGGCACTGCAATTTTGGTGCCTTCATAGAATGTTCTGTTGTTTGCCTGCTCTGGAAACAAGGTGGTGAGAGTGGCAAGGACAGGGACAAGTGACACACATACCATGATGTGAGATTTCTGAGAATGTGATAATTATTTATCTCATTTTATCTTCTGTATGTGAAACCAGTGTAGTGCTTCCAGAGCTCACAGAAGCCTCTGATGTGTAGCCTTGTCAGTCTCCTTTACAGCCACCTCCGGTGTTCCGTGTGTGGGGTGTGAAACAGGAATAGGAGAGCCAAAGTTACTCCATTCATGGTGTGCCCTGGGCTGTGAAGTATGATTTACACCTCTGAGATAACCAGAATGCTCCAGGCTAAGCACTGGAGAAGGCAGGGGGGTGGGGAAAGAAGAGCATTACAAAGCGCCATAACGACTTAGGCCAGGCAAGGGGCTGTGATGCTGTAGGAAATGGATTTGGAGAGGCTGTTTGTGGCAGCAAGACTCAGTTCTACATGCTAATAAGTGCCTTGAACTTTAAAAGTTTTAGCATTGTAAGAAAAGATGGATTCATTAATTGTCTTTGGTTTGTATTTTTTTCTCTCTGCTTACTGGTGTTCTGAATTAGCATCACTCATCTGGTGATTTCACTAGGAACCTTCTTGCTCCTTTTTCCTTGCTAGTAAGAAACATACTCAAACCAATTAGATCATGGGTCTTGCTTTAGTTCCCCTACTTTTTGCTATTTCTTGTCGCCCTCTGTAACACATTGCAGCTGATGTGTGTGGGCTGCTTTTGGGGAGGCGTCCACTTTGAATTTAGTTGGAGCATTTTGAGATACTCTATGAAAGGCTTCACTGAAATGCAGGCATGTTGCAGTTTCCACTCAGCCTTTGTGAATTAGTACTGCAGCTCTCTCAGCCTGGTTTGCAAGGTCTACTTCTGATTAAACTCCTGCTGAGAAATATTAGGTTCTTCTCTAATTTTATTTGCCTATGTATATGCCTATGTGGCACATGTGTTTTAGTGTATTAGGGTTTGTCTTCCTCTGAATGCCAAAATTATGACAAATAAGCAGGATCAGCTAGAATAGTAGATATTTTGTACTGCCCTCATACTAATGTAAATCTGGAGTAAGTCAATTTGGCTGTGTAAATTCTGGCGTTTGCTGGTAAGTGAGTTATATCTAGAACTGAATCTTATAGGTATATTCTAACTACTTACAGCTCTGAATTCCACAAATGAAGCTCTCTGCACCCATGGGGAGCCTACAATACATATTGGGTGAACAGGTGTTCCTGCAGCCTGTAGGCAGCTGTAGACAATGAGCATTCTTCTGCTGTGGTTACTGATGGAAAACTTCATGGCAGTGACTGCTGTTGAATTCCAGAAAAAGTTAAGTATATCTGAATTAAAGCAAGCCTGGCACTATACATGTCTCTACCTTGTTTAGCTAGCATGGCAGTTCCTGCAAATTTGTCACTTCACCTGTGCCAAACCTTTTTGCATAGACAAAAAGAGCCTGATATTTAGTAAGGAAATACTTTTCTCATCACAGGAATACATAAAATGACTTTATGGAATTGTTCAAGTACCTCTGGCCTAGATTCAGAGGAGCACAAAAGTCTGCACTGAAATAGTCTGTCAGTCATGTGTATGAATGCAGTGGGACTTGGAGAGCACATGCTTAAAATTAACCACATGCTGCCATGTTTTCCTGAGCAGGCCTGCTTCCCCAGCTTGGAAATTCAATAAGTGCAGCAATCTGTACTACAAACTTAAGCAGTTGAAATAGGCTGATTTTTTTTTTTTTCTTCTTTTTGTGTGGGATGTGTAATAGCAAATTCTTTGCCATGTAAGTAAGCATAGTAAATTAACAGAATTTATACTTCTGGGAATAAGTAAATTCTGGGCGTTTGCTTTGAATCAAACGAATGCAAACCCTGCAAAGACTCTTTTCCTCCATAATAGAATGACACAGTTGGAGACCTTCTAGCTTTTTTTGGCTAGTCTAAAAAAAAATTGGAAGGCACAGTAAGCCTTGACTGACAACTTCTTGTAGTATAACTACACACTACCTTCAACTTGTTTTATAAATTCTCTGCAACAGAGCCTTCTTTTCAGCCTGGGAATGCTATGTGACCTAGCACATGAAACTGCAGTAAATATAGATGGCAGTGCCCCCTCCCTGCCATATATTTGCTTTCATCCCCCAAGACAAAGGATGACAAAGGTGTCATGAAACTAACACAGAGATAAAATATTCTGCCAATTGAGGTTATGTGGCAGGGTATCCTTGTGTGTACAAGAAAATGCTCAATGTATATTCAAAATGTCAAAAGAGAATTGTACTTCCTTCCGATTTAGAAGCCTGTGGTCAGGCCCTATATGTTTGCTGGGGTAGCTGTCCTTGTTTTCTGCCCTGGCAAAGCATTCCTATCTTCTAGTTGCATGCTGATGACATAAATCCTACCTCTGTGTCTGAAGAAGACTAAATTTGGGTGGGGGTTTGTTGGCATAAGTGTCAAAAGCTTACAGTGATCACTTTGTCCTTTGCCCTGAGCCACTGAGGTGTTTCAGTGTGGTAACAGAGTCCAACCTGTGTTGAATTCATGGTGTGGCTACCCAGGCTCACGGTGAGGTGATTGAACACTGAAGGTTTTACAGACAGACACAAATCTGTGATTTGGAAAGGGCATCCTGAGAAGGGCAATGTGCTCCTGGTCTCCTCACACTGACCATGGTCTTTGCTTCAGCAAAAAAATATAAGTGCTGTGTGGTCCACAGTGACCTTTAATGAACCAATGAATTCCACAGTAATTTTTTTAGGGGAAGTGGGAAAAATAAACCTGTTTGACATGATGCCAAGACTCTATTTTTCTTTTCCCCCTCTAAATAAAATAGCTTGAAGTAAAGCTGTATTAGTTTTATTTTCAGCAGAGCATTTTTACAGAAGAAGTCTTTGAAACTTTTTGATGCACAGAATCATTAGATAATCACAAAAATAGCTTGGTCATGCAGTGTCATGTGGTTTTACTTATATACAGAAGTTCTGTTGAAACGTTTTGTCTCTTCTTTCTTCTATCTCCGTGGTATTTGCTGATTCATCCAAACGCTGTGTATTGAGGGAAGGAGTTAATTGCAGCGGAGTGGTTCTGTCAGAGCCTCCACGGGTCCTCTCATGTTTGTTTATCAGTGCTGATCCTGATGGGCTGGAGGAGAGGGAGTGTAATGTGTCCTCAGCACTGAGCACTATCAGCCTGGCAGGGCTCCTGGCTTCCACAGGAGCTCTCTGGAAAATGACAGTTCTCATTTCGTGCTCATTTGAAGAAACCCCCCCTGCTGAATGGTGAAGTTTGCTTTCAGTCTTGGAATTGTGAGCAAAATGGGAACTGTTTTGCCCCTAATTGTCCTCTTAAGTCACTTAAGCATTGAATTCACTTGAATTCTTTCTAGTTTGTTTTTGTTTTATTTTTAGGGAAGGAGGGGAAAAAGAAAAATATGTTTTTTCTAACTTTCAGCTGTATGCTTTGATCCTGTATCCTTCTGTGTGCATGTTTGTTTCATTGCTGCAAGATCAGGATGTGGAGGATATAAACCAGCTTTTTTCTCCAGCTTTGTTTTTGTCAGCTCAGATGCACAGCACTTCTGAGGAGGGTGAAAATCATTTAAATTTGGCACAGGGAGGTTACTCATAGCAACGGACTTTAGGGTCTGAGCAGAGTGGGCTCGTGAGGGGCAAGGCTGCAGCTCTCACCTGTTCTTTATTGGTGGCCCTATCAGATAAACACACTAAATCCAAATTCACATCTAAACTTAAATATATCCCTCCTGGTAGATAGGTAGAGCTTTTCTTTCATAAGTCTTTATTTATATCAGCATTTTAATCATTATGTGTATTTAATGATTTTAAAATTACCTGTATCCTGCACCATGTGACGTGCTTTTAGCTGCTTTGTTATACACAGTTACTGTACAACTATATAGAAAATCAATGTAAATCAATGAGTTTAATAAAAAAGGCAAACAAGCAACTCTGCATTAAAGGAATCTCAAGGAACACAAATTTTCCAGGTGATCATTCTTGAAACTGACTGCAGTCAAAATTAAATGCTCCCCATCTCAGAAAAGCCTATTTGAAGCACTGATGTGTTAATTGCAGTGTGTTTGGTGTTTTTAAGCTTATCAGGCAAAAATCGTAGTCAGAATGTTGTGCCAGCTCTGAATTACACCACTGTGCCATGCAGAAAACAAATTTCCTTTAGCTGAAGAGAACAAGCTGGATAGAATGAATGGGAGACATCACACAGGTATTGCCCATGATTTGTGTCTGACTGCACAATTGCACTGGAAGAAAGGATAAACATCCCAACACTTCTAATCATATTCTCAGCCACTTTCAAGAGCTGTTTGAGCATCAGATTTCTCTTTCAATTGTGTGTTTATGTCCTGGCATGACTCATGACTGAAATTTATACACACTGTAGAGAAGAGGTGTTTTGACTGGATGGGATTTTGCTTCTGTGTGTAACCATGGGATTTCACAGTTTTGTGCTTCCACAGTTCTGCTGGTTAGGTCTCTTTTCTCAGATTTGAGTTGCTTCAGGTCTTCTCCTGGAATGAGGAGATTTGGGAAACACTGGTTATTTATGCCAGAGCTGTTTGTGTTGCTGTTTTGGCTTTGCTGTGCATATTTAAACCTCTGTCCTGCTCATGCACTGAGCAGCTCGTGGGAAAGAGCTCTGGGCCCGCACTGCCACCTCTTCACCAGGTCAATGTGGTGAGGCCTGGAATGGTTATCTCGATTATTCAGTCACTTAACTGGATTTGATTACCCTGATTTCTTATTGTCACTGGATTACTTGTCAGACTTTGCATACAATGGAGCCATGTGAAAATCAAGAGGCAATTGGGCCCATCTAGTTTGCTTTTTTTTTGTCTGATAAAACGATTCTGATTCCTCCCCCCAATTTGGATTAAAACTTTCATAATTTCTATTGAAATGGACAGTGTGACCTCAGGAGAGGTTCTCTGTCTTACTCTCCTATGCTGTATTTAGCAGAAATTTGGTCTTTTTTTGGTATATTTTTCTGAAATATTTGGTGCTTTTCAGAGGGACAACGAGAAGGATTATGTATGCCAGACAGTATGAGGATTTCAAATCTGGAACATTTGTCATGTCAGTTAATGGCGTGTGACTGAGGGAGGAATTTGATCTGTGAGTTTTAGTTTTGAATCTATCAGTTCTGTTGCTGACCATTAGTTTTGCTTCAGCATAGACAAAAAATGCCTTCCTTTATAAATACCTACTGGAGGAATAGTAAAAAGAAATTTTTAGAGGCCCATGTCCATTATAATTTTAGTTGGGATCTCCCTCTTGCACACAGACATCTATTACAAATCAGTCTTTCTCTCCTGAAGCCAAAATTGCATCCTCAATTCACACCAGCTGAGGATGTGTCCAGTGTTATTTTTGTAAGGCATTTCCTCCACTTTCATTGAATTAACTATTTTGTACATAATTGAGTACTCTAAACTGTATGTGTCCTTTGTGAAAGGAAAGAAAAGGAAAACATTGGATATTTGTGATTTACCTACATTTTTCCATAAATTCCTGCAAAAACAACTTATTTACTTATTTTTAATCTGAGTCTCAACTCTTCCTTTTCATCCCTAATTCATTTTTCAGTCAGAAAATAGGACACCTGTCAGCCAACTGTGAGCTGAATTTCTATAATTTACAGAAAGACTGGTCATAAAGTGCTTAAAACTCTGGGGACTTGGGTACCACCCAGTGCAGAACAGATTAATTTCACGGTGTTTTTCTGCATTTGCACAAATTAAAAATATGAGAATCTGTACTTTGTTTGTTTCAACTTCTTGAATTAAATTTCTTCAATTCATTTTGAGCTTGGGTTTGGATGTTCAGCATTTTCAAAAGTCTCCAGATTCAAAAAGTTCAATGCCAGTTGGATGTGCAGGCCTCCTTCTCTGCCTGTATCCCATTAATTTTTGATGCAAAAGGATTATGTAACATTTGTTCCTCACCAGTTTCCTCCACTTGGACATTGTCCTTGTTTGCATGTTTCAGACCTAGTTTCTGTATTCCATGTTATTGCTGGATGAAATGCTAATCTCAGGGACTTTAAACTTGTGTTCACTCCTACATCAGGCAGTGCTGGTGCCTCATGTTGGAATTGGTGTTTGAAGAGACAGAACTGTGGCTTCAGGGATCTCTGGGTTGTTTGGGGGAAACTGTGCTTTGATTAGCAATTCCCAGTGATTCAGTGATGCAGTATAATTCAACTATGGTTATATCTAGCCAAACCAGTCCAGTTTTTTTGGGATTTTTTTTTAAATTCTATTCTCTCCTCCTTGTAGTGAGAGCGGATAGGAGTGTTCACCCCCTTGGCCCTTGTAGAACATTGCCATGAAAACAATACCTTTCAAACCTGCTGAAACATGGAAAACCCACAAATGGAAAAATTTTGGGCCAGAAAGAATAGCTTTAACAATAGTTTGGTGACTCAAATTATTGAATCACATCTCCCTCTAGGGTTTAGATGTCCCTGGACGAGGTCAGGCTGCCAATTGATGACTTTGTCTGTTGCAAGTTTTGCCATTTATAAAATGTTTCCTTGCAGTTCCCATGATGTTTTTACATGCAAGAAACTTTTCTTAGTTAAAGCATCTCTTCATTGCTGGCACTGTACAGGGGTTAACCTGATCATTATCTTGATGACTGAACTACAGCTTTTGGGTTTTCCACAAAATTCTGCCACTAAGTGTGGTTTTGTTGCCGGAGTTTTGAAGTTTCTCCTAATTATTTTTTTTCTATTTTGGTAAATTTAGATGGGTCTTCTACTCTGCACTTAGCATTTCAGTCAAAACTGCTCAGGTTAGGCACCCTCTGTGGTGAATGAAGTGGAATAGGAGCCTTCCTGAGTGCATTAATACTCAATTATATAAAAATATATTTTAAGGTTGGTGTATGAGCTTCTGGTGTATCTCTGCCCACTGACCAGGTAGGCTAACTTTTATTTGCTTTATTTTATCAACTTAATAGGAAGGTTTTTTGGCACATGAAAGAGCAAACACTAGTATGTAACACTTAGAAGAACAGATTATTTTTGTCTAAGATTTCTTCATAGCCATAATTTGTTTATATACTAAACTGAATAGATACAGCAGTTACTTGGGGAATTAGTCTGATTTTTCTGTTCTGAGATGTGGATCATTGGTTTGCAGGTACTTAGCTTTTGAGGGCTGACAATGCATCTTTACTACAGGAGGATAGCTTATTAAATATCTAGCAGCTCTTGCCTAGTTTCATGCCTCTTCATTCCACCATAATTTGACAAACTGCAGAGTATCTTGAACTTATTAGCTATTTTGTGGAAGTAGAACTGAGTCAATGGTGTCATCAAGGCCAAAACAGGTAACGGTCTGAATTGGCTGTTGCTACCTGTTGGCATAAATCACTTGGATAGATCAGCTCTCTGGTGCCTAGACTAAATAAAGACAAGTTGGAAATGATCTATGTTTCATAAACGTTTCAAAGGCTATTCTGAAATGGGGAAGTAATTGTTTCGTTCCTGCTGCCTGCCCTTTAAAAAAATCACTGCAATTACTCTGCTCTCCTTGTATTAATAAAGAATACCAAGGTAAAGGCACAGTAGTACCTGGCTGGATTTTGCAGGCTCCAGAAACAGACTATTTGCCTTTCCTGCATGTGTTCCATAGAGGAGGGCTAATCTACAACAGTGCTTTTTCCAGAGACTGTGCCTAACTCACATGTATGATTTTTCCATTCTAGAACTAATTAGTTTTGGTTGAGTAACTCATCAACATTAAGTAACAATAAGAATCATATTTCCAGGAACACTTTCCTTGTTACAGAAAATTGGAATCAACTGTGGAAGTGTAGTTACTGAATCTAGTTACTTTTCAGAGTATTTTTTTTTAAAGACAGAGCTTCCTCCTGTAATACAAAGTCTTTCGAGTACAGCTGACTGGGTGATTGGATTGTAGTTCTAAAATTTTAGACTTCTTTGTATGTAAAGTTTCATTGCTTTCTGATTTCAATAGAAATATTTGCATATTCTGAAAACCTTCAGAATGAGGGGCAGTTCTGCTAACAGAGAAATTTATGAAAGCTCTTCTCTGGAATCTTTCAAGAACAGATTAGATAAGTGTTGGCTCTGGGTGGAGCTCTGAAAATCCCTCTAGTTTCACACTTGCTGTGAACCATGCAATCTGTTTAGTCCATTTGTGTTACACAGGACTGCAGCTGGTTTCAGTTACAAGAGTTTTGTTTACTCTGACTGGGCTTCAGTCTTAAATTTAGGGGTGGATTCTGACACTGAAAAACCAAATACAGAGCCCCTCTCCCTGAAAATCAGCCTGAACTTACTTTTTCATCATCTAAGCATCTGGCTAGTGTCTATCACCTGCTATTCCTTCTGTACCAGAGAGAAATTTCAGCCCTTCCCCTTTTGTGCCTATTTTCCCTCTCTGTGCCAGAGGATGCATCTTCTGCTGGTTTTTACCTGCCTGAAGGCTGCTTGCCTCAGTCTCCTCCTTTCCTCAGTTATCGCTGGCCTGTCTCCAAGGAGGATCCAAGGATGTAGGTTTTGAGGTCTGAATTTGGGGGTGTTTGCACACTCTTGGATAAATGACTTCTGCATATCCTCCATTTTTTTTGTCTCTCTTGAGAACCTTCTGCTGCAGTTCTGCTTTGATTTCACACTGTTCATTTACAGTCAGGCAAGATTCCAGTAAAATAAATGGACTCCCCTGATGCACTGTGGGATATGTTTCTTTTGAATGGTGTTATGCTCTTTATGACTTGTCTTTTCATTACTCAGAAGAGGGAGAAAGGTGAAGACCTTGGGCTTTTACATTTCTCAGTTGTCTCCTTGCTTTTCATTTTAACTTTCACTTCTTGTCTTTCATCATTGTACCACCCAAATGTGCTTAGGTCAAAACTAAATGCTTCACTCTTTCACTGTTTTACATTCAGGCTTTGCTGCAGAGTCTGCAGTTCAGCACATCAACCTCATGGTAAGGGAAAGCAGGTATTGAGGAACAAAAGAGCTTAATCACTTTTTCTTGCTTTGACTGTCTAATGTTGTTAGTTTACTTACCACTAGAATATACAAGTGAGAAGCTTATTGACCCATTGAGGCCTGCCCTTATTAACCCAGAAAAAATCTAATCAACCAATCCATCACCACTGTGAACTAACAAGTTCAATTGGTGGCTGCAGTTTCTGGTTTCTTCCACAAACACGGATCCAAGTCTCCTTTGAACTGACCATTGTTGTTTACTTTCCTTGCTGAGTGTGTTCATTTGTTGCTCAAATCACCCGTGTGATGGGTGGATAAATTTTGTCTGATCTTTGCTACAGCCGCATGTTTAATTTTGTGCTGCCTTCTTTTTGGCACCAAATTAATTCAAAGAGATCAGTGATATCAACTTGTTAACTTCCTTTAATGCATGTGTACCATGTTGTTAACACAGTCAGGGGAACAGTGTTCATTTCTTGAGCTGACTTTGGTGTATGCAGATATAAAACCTCACTACAGAGTTACTCTGAGCTGGCCACACTCATGAATCCACTTTCAGCCTGGCAGCTGAGAGCAGCTGCAGCAGTAGGCAGCACAGGAAAGGAGCACAGTGACTTTATAGCTGCTCTTGTCTTGGGCTCTTAGTGCTGATCCAGTCAAATCAGGCTTGAGCATTCACATTTCTGAGACAGTCACCTGTGTTGTGCTCAGCCCATCAGCCATAGTTACAGGGAAACTGCAGTTGGAAAAACCCTGTAATTTCTCCTGTTTTCCTGCTGTTCATTCCACAGTTCCCAACACCTTCCTTATTTACAGAGTTTAAAGGAATTACATTTACTGGGGGAGCTTTCCACCAACACAATAGAGTGTTAAATCCCAAGGAATGGTACATGGTAGAGAGAAGGGTTGTGTAGCTTTAACTTTTACAGCTCTGTTTTCATGTGGCAGTTTTTCAGAAGAACAGGGATGTCACTAGCCTGAGGCTGGGGTTGATGTAATGATAGCAGGTCCTGTTGTTCTGACTGGCTCTGTGGATGCACTGTGGATCTCAGTCTACAGCTGGAGCTGAGGGAATCTTGGGCAGAGAGAAGAAATCATAATTAAGGAAAAAAAACCGAGGCAAGACAGAGCAAATGTAGACCAGCAGTTTTCCTGGGCACTGTAGGTTTCCAATACTGCCCAAGAACAGTCACACCTTATCTGTTCTCACATCTGGGCCAAAACTTTAGTTCATGTGGAAAGGGTACAGCTGCACCATGCCAAAGCAGCAAGTGAGGATCCAACTCCAATTTTCCTTTTGCCGGTTACTGTGCATTGCATGTCATGTATTCCAGGCAATGTGTTTCTTATTTGCATAGCTGTTTATATTTTAAACAATCCTATCTCAGAGCAACAATGTGTATCTGCTTTTTAAATATTTGTTTTGATATGTTTCCCAATTTCTGGTCCTGGCACATCAAACTCAATAGAATACACTCTGGTTTTGGGAAGACGAAATCAGCCAGTGATGTAATCTTTGTAACTGATGTCTCTTTGCTTCATGGCTTGACTGAGTTTGCCTTTTTAATTTTATCTCTCAAATTCAACAACAAAGGAGAGACAAAACTTGAGATTTCAGGCACTCCCTGTGTTTTAAATTTGTAAGAAACGTCATCTAAGTGACTAAGCTAGGATATAAGTCAGTAAGAAACAGATAAGACAAACAACCACTAGGCTGAATGCCTGTCAGTCAGCAGAAATATACACATCTTGACTGTGGAAATGAATTGTTACTTTAAATTCACTGCAAGTATTCTCCATGTTAGCAGGAATACCCCTTATCCTGGTGCTGAAAACCATGGCTGGATAAGGTAAGATGAGGAAGCTGTTGTCACTGTTGAATGACTGGTTTGAATTTGATGTCACATGTTACTGTCCAGTGACAGTCAAGATTTGGTGCTGGCAGATCAAATCCTGGGTGGTGGTTCTGTATTGTTGCTGTTGACTTTACAGCTGACACTTGCAAACCTTTTGGTGAGCCCTGGCAGAAAACCTGAGGGGGCATAGAAAGTCCTGTCCAAGGCAAAACATTCAAGAAACTTGAAAGCTGTACTAAAAGGAAAATTGGTATTTTTTTTCCTAATTAAAATTTTTGTTAATTTGCCTATTTTTGATAAATCAGTTTAGGAAGCTCACTTTAATTTATTTTCAATCCGCTCCCACTGTTGGCATACTGTAACGTTAGTCAGGATCCATCCTAAGACAACAAGATCTTCCTGATTATTGAACCATTTATTTATGCAAGACCTATGCTACTATGGGAATGTGGCTTTAGCCTTTTTCTGGTTTCAGAGAACAGACCCAGATCGAGAGAGTGAAGGTAATAAAACATTTTCCTACTACAGATGTTATTTCCTTTGAAATATCACCTTATTCAATTCATTCATTTGTAATTGTTATGCCTATACACACATGTGAGAAGCAGAACAATCTTTTTTTCCTACAAGGAGAAAATACCATCATTTTTAACAGTATGCAAATTCTATGACGTTTGAGTGGTATTTTGGCTTAGGATTTTATGGGAAATGATGGAAAATAGCTAAAAATATGTAAGGAAAAACAACAGCAGACAAATAATGCTCAACAATAGAGCTTTTCTAATTATTTGAAATTCAAAAGAACAGATGTTAACAAGAATACTTCCCTCCTTTTTTCTTTCCCTTATAAAACCCCCGTTTTCTAACTCTCCTCGAAAATCTGAATGAAACAAAAGTAATACTGAGGCCAGAAGTCAACCAAACCTGTTTAAAAGTCTGGAGCTTAGCAGAAGTTATGACACTGTGAAACGGGGTTGTAAGAGAGCAAATTAAGGGTGGAGGAGCAGTAATGGGGTGCAATGGCAGTGCAGGGAATGTTTAGTGGTACCTGAACAGACTGAGTAGATGTCATTGTCACACATTCGCATTTCCCTTTGTGCTGTTGGAAGCTCATCTATGAAAAATGCAAGCCCTTTGTGTTGCTTTGACTCCAGTAATGACTAAGGTAAACACTTTCAAAGTCATAGGTGAATGGCCACATGTGGCTTCTGTTGACTTAAGTGGAGCCTCTGCATGAGCTTCTGTGTTCAGTGTTTGGTTTGTCCGTGGGAGGATGGAATCTTGCCTGTTCTGCTTCATCTTGGTCTGGAGACCACAAAAACTAAATTTTTGAAGTAGTGGCCTAAAAAAAAAGCCGCAGAAACGTTGTATTACAAAGTTACAACAATATTCAAGGACAAGTAAAGAGATATGACAGATGGAACTGAAAGCAGGAAAAAGAATGTGGTCTGGAGACCAAATATGTTGTATAAATTTAGCCCACAATGGAAATTTTAAGTTCAAGCAATCATACCAATCCCATCATCTGCAAAGCTTGGTTAAAACTTCTGATATAATTCCAGTGGTATTTGTATCAAAAGGTTGATTTTAGTCCTAGCAGCACTTTTCCATAGTAAAACAGAAAAAAACCCATAGAAAATAAAATGAGATTTATAGTTATGTTTGACATTGACAAAAATCCCCAGTGCAGATTTGCTGATCCTTGCCCTGGAAATCCATGGAGTTTGTGTGTTCTTGTTAAATGGGACCCACAACAGCTCACATTCTCTCCCCTGTACCCCCCTTCTGTTGTTGCCGGCTTTGAAAACAAATTCCTGAGCTATGTGGTCAAAAATCTTCTGAGCCCATATACCACAGGTGTAACTCAAGAATGACTTTAGTGTGCTTCCTAGCCCTTCTCCATCTGCTCCTGGCACCTGATTTATTACAGCACACAGGTCAAACTCGTCTCTGCTGCTTGACTGGTCATAAACTCCTTTTTGTCTGAGGAAGAGAGGATAGTATTAGCACTCAATAAATCATAAAATGAAAGAGAAGTAGGAGTAACAATATCGCAGATTTTAGTCTGGCTTTGAAACCCCATGTTAGGCAGTAGAATTACAAGCATTTTGGTCAGAGGAATGTGAGGCCACCTTGGATCCTGAGGGTTCCTGAGCCATGGTTAGATTCACTTGGATGCAGGATGCTCACCCCAGTGGTGCTCTCAGAGCAGAGGGAAGAGTGCAGTAGTTGGAAATTGCATCTCCTCTTCCAGCAAGAGCAGCTGCTGTTGCAGTGTGTTTAGATAGCGAGGCTGGCTTTGCCACAAATGGCCTTCAAGCTTCTGGTGACCCAAGCTGTCAACACTTCTCTGGGAGTTGGGGATGGGATTTTCTGAAGAACCCTGTATGGGTGCAATTCTGCTCCCCTGAAGATTGTTGGTGATACTTCTGCTGATTTCTGTTGGAAGTGCTGCTTCAGAGGCAGAAAACTGTGTCTTTGTGGTTTTAGTGGACAAAATAAAGGTGTAAAATGCTGGTGTTTAATCTCACTTTTGCTTTGGCACTCTGAGCTGTTTATTTTCAACCTCTTCCTCACTGGAGGGGTAACTCAGTTTTTTCTCAAGCTGTCATGACACAAGCTGAATAAATAGAGCTGCAGAGAGCTTTATCCTGAGCTTGTTTTTTCACAGTGCAGAAGAAAACTGCAGACTTAGAGTCAGATCTAAAGCAGAGGGAAGTCAATGAGAGTATTTTTGTTGTTTTCATTAAAATTTGGATTGAGATGGCTCTCATAAAAATTTTGTACAAAAATTCCACCAAGGTAATTAGTATTTCTCAGTATCCCACTTTCCTGTAGTGTAGTAATATCAGAAAATTGTAGTGATTTTTGAATGAGGGAAAGGGGTCAAGTCCAGCAATTAATTTGTTTTTTACTCTGTCCTTATTCCTACTAAAGACTGGAAGAATTGCACTGTTGTTCAATGTGAAGTTTGAAGACTGAAGAGTGGGTGACAAGACCCAAGATGATGATACATAGCGATACTCTGAGATGTGAGTGGATGCTATTAATTCTGCTTGTTGGGATGGGTGGTTACACTGTGCTCAACTGGATGAGCAGACTGGCTGTATTCTTAAAAACAGACATTAAACAACCCAAACCACAAGTTCTGATATGTGGCTGAGAAAGGATTTGATATATCTGCTTCTTATTTTCTCTAAAGGCATTTAGTAGCATTTTCAGACAGATATTTCATATAATGATAAATTGTAAAGATGGGCAGGATTGCTCTTCAAGGCTGAAAAATGAGCTTCCCAATGTCATCCTGTGGCTCTGTGTGCACTGAGCCTCTGCCTTGGGAGGCAGGAGAGTAAGTTCTGGCATTCTGGTAGCCTTACCACAGCTTGAGAGAGTTTGCTCCAAATCCTGGCTGTACTTGTGCTCAGATTTTCTTCTGTCAATTTTGATGATTAAACAAGAAACTGAATTTTGTCTTTATGTTGAATATTAACTGAAAGGAGGGAAATTCACAAACCCCTCTATTTGTAATAGGATTAACAGCTTTCCTGCTTTTAGAGATTAAACTAGCAGTAGGATTTTGGGTATGTCACTTGTCTATCAGCAGAGAACTATTTTCTCTAAATTAACTGTGCTGAATGGTACAACTGTGTCTTCTGAAGAGAGGATCTGGAAGTCAGAGGCCCATTTGCACTAATGAGTTGCAGGGTATGAGGGCCTGTGAAATAGCCCATGCTTTTAACTGATGCCATGAAGGCTGTTCTCTTGTAAGCCTGGGTGCTTTGATATTTTCTTGCTGCTTTATACACAGAACCGAACCTGATGTAGTAATACTCACTAATGAAATACCACCACTAAACCCTCTTGTAACTGTCCATCATATTCTGTTTCCTTAAGTATGAGGTGAGGTAGAACAGGTTTTGTTCCACAACTGGAATTTAGACATTTGCTTCTCTGGCAAGAGAACTTGTGAAGGTACCAGAACTGAGTTGCTTTTAGATTATAGTGTGTGCTCTCACATAATGGAATTAAGACTCTTTGAAGCTGCTACAACACAATTGTGAACTTTCTTACAGATTTAAACACAGATGTAATTTAAATCAATATATCAGATCCTACTGGAAATGTGGTTTGGAAACGCTGTTAAAATTTCCAAAGGAAGTGTCCCCATGGTCACTTTGCTACTTGCTGGAAATGATTAGCAGTTGCACCCCAAAAAAGTGAGGTGGGTACTGCAAGATCCTGTGGAAGGACAGGCAAAATATATGAACCAATCAGGCTTTACAATTCAGACAATGGAAAAATCTGTTTCACAGTAAATATCCTTTTGGATAATATTATCTATTTTTTTGCCAAACTCAGATATTTGGTGGATTTTTTTAAGTGATGAAAAATATATATCATGAAAAACCCCAACCAAACAAATAAAACCCCCAAACCATCCAGGGTACTTTGATTAGCTCACTCTCTTTCCTGTTATACATAACTTCTGTGTGTACTTCCATGGCTGATGGGGAATTAGCTCCTCTGAGGAAGGAAAAGGCAACTTTCAGAGGCATGGAGATGCTGAATGTTTTAAACTTGAGTAGCTCTGTAAAAGGTATGCTAAGACAACTTGATAAACAATGTATTCAAGGGGATTGCAACATATCATGAATTTAGATAATCTAGTGTGGCCATGGATTACAGTGTTAAGTGTCTGGGAAAAGTGGAAAAAAGGCAGCAAGGGAAAAGAAAAAAAAGCTGTGTTCTGACTAATCAGTTCATCAGCCTTTGCACTTCTGTGGTGTGCCATACAACCACGCTCTTCCCAGGCAGAGAGACTCTCACATGACATGAGATATGCCCAGAGCCATAAATCCTGGTGGTCACATTATACACCAAAACAGGAGATAAATGCATGCTTTATTTATCTTGCTTTAGCCTGTAGTTTACAGTTGTTCTGTGTCTTTTACTGCAGAGCTTCTCCCTTCAGCCTTTCCCAGCCCCATCTCCCAGATGACTGATGGGTACAGATTTAGAGTGGTAATGAATATCTTCTTAGGTAAATGGTGAGATCTATTCAGGCTGCCAGAGAAATTGTACACATACATCCATGGAATAAATGGGCTGGCATATAGATTCCCTTGGCTATAAAGAAATATTGAATATCCTTTTGTCCTCTTCCCTGTCATCTCATTTGGACACACAGGTTCAGTAATTGTTTTTCTCAGGGGCAGCAGTACCATGGCTCAGTCTGGCCGTGAGCAATATCTGTGAAAGCTGTAGCCTTTCACTCACACCAAGGGGAACTTGAAACAAGTCCACAGATAATATACAACTGTGTAATCATAAGGTTTCCCTGAAAAACCTTCTGTGCAGCTTCCCATTAAATTCTTGTTGGAGTGACAAGAGCATGAGGTCTCAGTTTTCTGCTTTTTGGAAGAATTATGAGGTACATTTATTCTCAGGCTAGAGTACAGCAAGTAACTTCTCTGTGCTGTGAAGCAGAGACACGAGGAGCTTTTCTGCGGGAGCTGTGAGCAGTTTCATCAGCTTTTCCAATGGCTGTCCTGACTCCTTGTGGCCACTGAAGTTACTTGTCATGCATAAGCTAATTTCTCAGACCACAGTTTTTTTTTTTCCTATTCTTAATGTTGTATGGGTTAATTCTTGTTGTATTTAACTGAAACATGACACTGTTTATATTTCAGTTCTGTAGAAATCTCCATCTACCTGACTAGAGGGCTCTGTGAGTTAGGAGGTGACTTGTAGATCTTTATTAATGCTGAACTTTTGCTTGCTGTAGAAGCATTCAAAGCAATGTAGAAAATGCTGTAAGTGTTCTTCACTTAGTCTTGCCTGTCCTGTATGGTGAGTACACCTCCCACAGCTACAGTGGCAGCAGCTATAAAAGAATGAAGATGGAGAGAATTAGATGGTTTTTGTCTGGAAAGCTCTGTGATACGAAGATGTAGTCAAAACCACACAAGTTTTCCGTTCTTGAGTCTTCATTTTGTGTTTTAATTTGTTGGATTGTTTAGCAGGACTGAAATTTGACAGAAGGGAAATAATCTATGTAATGCTGACAAGTTTTCCCTTGCTTTATGGGATTAGTTTGCAGTGGTAGGTGGATTGTTTGCTTTTCTTTTGGTTTTTTGTCTGTGTAAGAATAGACTACAAATATCCTGGCTCATGCAGTTACCTGAATGTAGCATCAATAACAGGCACTGCCTAACAGTATTTGAATGTTGTTAATGTAGCTATGGAGAGAGAATATCTAAGTACCTCCAATATCTGAAAACTGCCCGTAATTTGGATGTGCTTAGGACATCCTTTTGGGAGGAGCTGGGAGCAAAACAAAACCTTGCTCAGGTTCATTAAATTAAATCCTAGATTTAGCAATGTAGGAAGCTCAGCACAGCTTTGTTCCTGCAGTAATGTGGGTGGTTTTCCCCTGGTGTTGACTACTGTAACTAGTTCTGGATAAAATGTAATGCTCAAAAACTGCTGATGGTTGTAAGTGGCTTGTGGAGAGAATTTGCTGTTATCTTCACTTTGCAGGGTGCATTTACATAAAATGACAGTCTTTTAATATATGTTCACCTGTGCCTTTCTCCTCCCTCAGAAGATGAATATAACAATTGACAAGGTAGAAATAGAAATTTCAGCTAACATTTGACACCCTTTCCTGGCTTTTACATGTGTGATTTGTAAACTAAATAGCAACCTTTGAGTTGTTATTTTTATGCATGCTTTCCGAATGTGACATTTTAATTGCCACAAGTGAATACTTACTAGCTCACTTCTACTGGATTCTGATGAGTTCCTACCTCATAAGTATAAAAATATGAACAATTACAATGAACGTGGTGCAGTGGAAACTATCCCATTGGAAATTAATGCTTTAAATTTGCAGCTCAAAATTCAGCTTTTGCAAGAACCAAACAAATGTCTTGTGCTTCTTTCTGTAATAAGGCAAAAGCATTGCTGACTGTTACTCCCAAAGCCATTTATTTTTTGATAGATCCTCTAAGTTATTGCTGGGAGTAGTATAGGTGGGGGATCCATCATAAATATCTGTATACTTAATGGAAGCATGAATTCTTTCTTTGTCATCTCTGTAGTCCTCTGGTGGAGAAAGTTTTGGAAATAAATTGATTACTGACTATAGAATTCATAGTTAGCCCTGCTGAAGGGCTTAATAAAGAACATGTAGTATAGAATAGCCTAATATCCTCAATGTGTCCTGGACACTTCACATGTCTGTCTAGAATCAGATTAAAGTTTTGCTTAAGAAGTTTTGCCCTTTTCCTTTGCTGGCCCCCATCCTGCCAGCTGCCACATCCCATCAGCAAGCTTTCACTCTAGCATCTCACATTGCAGGTGCTGGAGTGCCTCATGAATCTAAAGTGTTCCATACCATGGGCAGTGCCCAAACTGTGCTGGGCAAAGCCAGGGGATGCAGAATTCCAGAATTCCCCTGCGGGTTCCCCAGCACTGCAGCTGGCAGGGAGCTTACAGGACATCCCCAGACAGACACTTGGTCTGTTTGAGGGGAACACCACCAAATGATCAGTGCAGCTGTATTGCTCCTGAATGAGATGGAGTACTGGGGGCTGATGAGAACTCAAGGCATTCATGCCTTACAATTTAGCTTTTGTACTTTTCAGCTCCTGTACTGCTTTAGTGTCTAACTCCACAGCCTGCCAGCAACTGTTCTCCCACTTTATTCAGACAAAACAATTTCTCTCTAGGCCTGGGAATCAAGGACACCTTGCTGTCTCAGGCCCTGGAGAATATAAGCAAAAGTGAGCTGTGGGGGAGCAAACTGGGGGAACATGACTTCATTACCTGAAGCTGTAATTGGAGGATTAACCCCGATATGTAAATGGACCAAACTTAGACCTGTATGAAAAACTCATGACCATAGCTGCTCTTGGGTGTAGCCCCTCTCAGGAGGTTTTGAATGCCCAAGGTGTACCTAGTGAAGGCCTTTAATAAATACCCACTTTTATTCTCTTAATCTCATCTAACCTCTGTTTCAGGTAGCCACTTCAAGGCATCAGCCTTCGTTATCCTATCTAAAGGGGTGTAATAGCCAGAAAATGAAAGGTTGGCAGCAATGCCAATTTTACATTACATCTTCTACCTTCCCTATAAAAAATGTCACAGCAAATTCTTTCAATGGCTTTTTGGGGAGAACTCAAAGGCATTTAATAAGAATCAGGTATACAAGAAGTTACTTCTCACTAACTGCTTTAAAAAAAATTGTGGAGCTTTATTTTGTTTATAGTGGCCAGTTTGAACAAGGCAGAAACTACCTTCTTCCATTGGACAGTAAAAATCTGAGGTGGACAGGGATCATGGACAAGTAGGGGAACACTCAGGAGCTGCAGCAGGGCTAGGAAGCAAAAGAAGAATTTTACTAAATGTGAGTTGGTAGTATATGGATGTACCTTTGGGTTGCTTGCATTTGTCCATTTGGGTTTGAAAGAGTTTGAATTAAGGAGTTTCAGCCAGCACCAACAGATCTGACTGGCAGAGGGACAGAGCTGCTCTTCCCTCCAGCCTGTGCCTCTTGTTGTCACCTGTGTGCTCTCCCTCCCCTGGCACAGCCCTTCAGGCACCTGCATGGGAAGAGGGAAGTGATCTGGTTAAAAACGTGGCAGAATTGCACACCCAGCTTCCCAAACCTGTGTTTCCCAGGAGCTGTGGGAGTCATGTTTGTGCCCGGTGGTGAGCAGGCAGGTCTAGTGTGACACAAAAACTTTAGGAAATCTGCCCAGCTCATTAAAGGGTGTGTGAAGCTGGCAAAGAGCAAAGGAAATATGCCAAAGCCTGCTCTGAAGAGTGGGAAGTAGAGTGGCAAATGGGACAAGCAGTTGGCAGAGGAGTCTGAAGAAGGGGTTTGAAAAACAAGGAAGTTTGGGAGAAGAAAAAAAGGAGTGGCACATACTTAGGGAAGAGGGGATTGTTCTTGCTGGAGCAGGTTTTGATGGAAGGAGGTGAGTCTGGCCAGGTCTGTGCCAGAAAGGGAGGTCCTAAGTGCCTGACAGAATTCTAACCGAATCCTAGTAACTTCTCCATGGTGAGAGTGTCAGTTTAGGATTGTATAGATATTCTTAGAAGTTTTTAAAAATTCATTTGTGTGCACGTGATCAGCGGTTGAAACTTTGCAAGGCAGTGGATAAATGAGGAATTTGCATGGATAGCCAAGGAAAGTGATTGCAGAACATGAATATGTCCAAAATGATGATGATGAAAATGGGATGTTTCAATTTAAAAAGCAGCCCATGTTTCTTCAGTTGTCCAAAGAGATGTCAGCTGCCATTTCATTGGTTGCAGTGGCTGTAACCCACATAACTATAGAAAAAAAGTGCCTTGATTCAGGATGCCTGCAGTGCTAAATGTGTTGGGCTGCTGAGGGGAGACTGCAGTGGTCTCAGGCCTTGCTTCCTAATTCAGAGCCCTGGCTTAACTTTAAATTAGTCTTCCTTGTGTGGAAAGAACCATTTCCTAACCTCCTTTACAGCTGCTGCTGTGAGTTGAAATGTGTGCCCCATCTCAGATTATATCCCTTCTTATGAATAAGGCATGAGAAACTCGGGGGTGGAAGTGTTTTAAAAAACTGGATGTATTAAATGCTTAAAACCACTGTGCAGCATGTGTGGAGTCCTGGCTGATAGTGCAGGAGGATCAGGAGCCACTCTCCGTTGTGGTTCTGAGGGGCCTGCAGGACATGGCTTGGGGGTTGTGCTATATGTGGCAGCCACCCCTGTCCATGAGGCTAATTTTCTTCTATCGCTCCTTTCCTTACAGTGCAGCTCCTCCTGCTTTTCTTGCTGTTTCTGTTTATGCAATTAAGTCTCTTTTAAGACTGTGCTATAAGAAAACTTCTCTGAAACCAGATGTCTAATGTGAATGCAGGAATTAACATGCCTTGTTTCACATCACAAACTGAGACAAATAAGATCTTCCCCTTTGCTGGCAGGCCACTGTTCTTCCTTCCTAGAGGAGCTCTGATATCAGCACTCCACACCTGACAGTTTTTGCTGTGTGCCTCTTGCTGTGCTGGAGCTGCCCAGGCTGTGTGGAGCCCTTTGGGGATCCCTACATCAGCTGTGTTTGAGACAGCACTGGAAGTAGTGGGAAGGTCGCTGCCCCCAGCAGCAATGTTGCTCCTGCTTTTCCTAGGCTTGGAGGACTTCTGCAAAGCCTGGGAACAGCTTTTGCAAGTGTGCCAATCTCTAAATGCAGCTGGGAGGTGGGGTGGTCCTATTTTGAGTGTTTCCTTTCCCTGCACTGGAAGAAAGAAATGAGGTTGTATTCCTAGGTCCGACCCTAATGCTTCCCAATGCCTTCACAGCTGAAAAGTTCTGAGTAGTGACAGAGAGAAGGAAAACAGTGGTGGGGAGAATGAAAAGTCCATTTTCTTGGGTAGGAAAATAAAACATGAAATCTTTGTTTTGTGGAAAAACACATTTTATAAGAAAAGCCTTCCTGTGTTTTGGAACAAGTTGCATGCAAGTCTTAGTCTTTGTTTGCTTGTTGCCTTGTGCAAGATGGTTGATTTATTTGACCATACAAACTTTCTGTTGGAGATTTTTTCTGTGCTGACACGCAAAAGCATCTTTCATCTAAACCTTCAGCTACCTTTGACTTGAGCTGCTGTTGTGCTTTGGAAGCACAGGTAGCATGCAGTATGCAGGAGAGGTTCAAACCATGCAGCTGGTCCTAAAGACTTTTGTGCATGCAGGTGGATGGTCCTACTGAAGTGTTAGCCTGTCTTTGTATATAATTGTGCCTATTTGTGTCTTGAGATCACAGTATTTCTATATAAATATTCTAGACATACAAACCTCCTCAGTTTAAAAAGACATATTTCAGCTACACCTTCTTTATTTGTTTGCAAATTCTTATCAGTCAGGGAGGAAAAATTGAAAGTGTGAGAGACCGGAGTGTTCTAAGCTGTGTTGGATCCTGCAGACAGTGCAGAGTAGAGGGGGCATAGACAGACATGTCCATTAAGGTAACATAAGTGGTGAATCATTAAGGTCAGGGAATTAGTTATAAATAGAAGTGGCAGCAGAAGGTTATTTCTGTGAAGGACTTCAAAGTGAGGGCAAGAAGTTTGAGTGTGATATTGAGCGAGTCAGTCAACAGAGAGTGACAGGAATGGAGCAGTGTCCTGCAGCCAGAAGATTGGAGCTGTATTTTTAACAATAGGAAGAGAAACTGTGGCACTTGATTATAAATTATTAACTTGTTGAAAATGGCATCATAAAAATCTGCTTAGGTTTTGGGGGGGGGATTGTTTGTTGAACAAACAATTAATTTCCCAGGCTTATAACTGCTTTAATTTTCTATAGGGCTCATGTACTCAGTTTTCCTAACTGATGGAAGCTTAAAGAATATTAAAAACATTATTGTTAATGATGTTTGCTGGCCTCTTCTATGGCTTCAGCCCCACCAATTAATTTGTTTGGGGAGGATATGTCCCTCTCATGACAAGCTGTGACAGAGTGGTTCTATCATGCACTTGATGACCTCCTGACAGGCAAATGGACCATCCTCACTTTCTGAGGAGATAAGAAATGTTAAGAAATAGGTCTTCAAATGAAGTATGGAAAGCAATAAACAAATATCATTATAGAATAAACATTTAATAATTAAGTGTGATGATGTAACAGGTGTCTGTATGAAATTTCCCTAACACATACTGCAAAAATGTATTAAGAACAGTGTGATAATTCCAGCGATAATAAAATGAGGGGAGAAGACAACATCGAACAGCACCATCTGCTGTTCCCACTTGGACTGCGAGGGCCGCAGTATGGTGGGGAATGTTTGTTCCAAGAGAGACATTCTCACAAAGTGGTTTTTCATATGAAAACTTTCTTAGCAGTCCTACTGACTTGTACAGAAATGCGGGCATGTCACAATTTTGATTTTTGTAGTTTTGATAAAACTGTTTACATACAGTCAAAACTTTTCAGGCTTTATCTGCTTATATATGACAGTCAGAAATTTGGTCATGGCAAGATCAGTATTTCCCTTCAGATAAATATATTTGAGTTAATATAGACTGACATATTTTTGAAGCTTACCTAGATTAATACTTGCTTTAGCCCATAAAACAGAGCATTAACACATACAATAAAATATACATCAATGCATGCAATAATTAATACATACAATAAAGCTTGGATACAGTCTTGTGGCAGTTTTCACAGCCCAAAGCAAATGGTCTGCACTGAGGCTTATTGTCTATAATTTTGGTAATACCCAGCATTTTCAACCATTGTAAATATGTCCAAGTAAAAAGGGAGTGGCTAATAGTAAGAGGTCTGTGGGAGAAGGGATTCCTTCAGCCCCCAGTAATAGCAGCTTGTGCACCCCTAGAGGGAGTATAAATAAAAATGGGATATTAAATGGTACAGGAGAATAGAAAAATTGGCCACAAGAGCAGATAACTAAAAGAAAGAGGTTGTATCAACTCCATTGTTACTCATGCTTGCAGTGAGTAGAGGATAAAGACACAATGGAACAAATAGCAATCTAGAAGTCAGGTTCCCAGCACTGAAAGAAAAGACTCATGCCTGCTCTCCTTTCTGGGATTACTGACTTCCCTGGAAGCAGTGAGTAGGAGTGAGGCAGGATTAGAGCCTGTGGATGCTCTGCAGCCTGCATGAGTGCTGCACTTGGCTCAGAAATGGGCTGGAGCTGGGACCCAAGGCTGGATTTAAGATGGGAGGTTTTGCAAACACAGGGTGTTTGCAGAGGAGTGCTGAGGCAGGGCTGCAGGCAGTGTGTCAACAGGCACTTAAAGGGCTCAGCCATGTGTGCACAATTCCTGGAGCAGAAACTGGGCTGCCTCAGCTGTTACAGGGCAGGTGAGAGCTGCTGGAGGGCAAGGAGTTGCCACTGGCACTGCACCCTGCTTGTGCCAGAAGAACAGGGTGGAAGCTGCCTGCGGCAAAGGCAAAGCTTGTTCATATCTGTCTGCAGAAGGCTCTGTACACATACCCCCAGTCTGGCTTACTAGAGAGAGAGAGGATTGCTGGGAAGTGCAAAACTGGGTCAAAGCTCTTCCAGACTGGCTAGATGATGGGATCTGGTTTTGATTGAACTCCTATTCAAAAAGCACATTCACTCCAGATACTTATTTTATGGATGAGATGATAGAGTACCTTGTTTTTGAAGACTGTACAAATGCATTTAATTGCTTTAAGATGTATTTCCCACCATGGTGTAGTGATTTTCAGAACAGACACATCACTTCAGAAAAATCCTCCAGTATACTATAATACTTTAATGAACCTAGAACATCATACAGTTCAAACATCTGTTATCACTGTCTTGTGCTGTTCTGGGTTCTCCTATGGTTTAATACGATGTAATATTATCAGAAGCATTGAACTGACAGAGAGGATGAGGGGAAGTGGTAATTTGTGCTTTCTCCATCTGCAGCTTGTTGCTGTGGTTATCTCCTCAAATTGGTTCTAAATGAAAACCTTTGATTAGGGAGACCCATTGACAGTAGCAACAAATGACCACTTTCTGATTTAGTGGTGAGAAAGTACTTAAAAATACACTTTGTCCAGAATATATGGAATGGATTCATTGAAATATTTTAACTATTAATTTTTTTGATCAAAGATGTGGGCGAGAACAGAAATTATTTAATTCAATCTTTAAGCTCCTGTTAATCTAGCTGGATGGCATATGAAGTTTTAATTTTTGTCTCAAATGTAATACTTTGTGTGACCCTCAAACATTTTGTTGAGAGTGAGGAGCGAGAGGGTTCATTTAAATGTAAAGATGGAGCATTGGCAGTTTAGATGATCCTATTTTATTTTCCTGAAAATCTAGTATTTGCCCAGCTCTAATTATGAGCTCTGACATAAGAAGACCAGGTTCTGTACACTGCTTTTCAAGAGGAATGAGTAGCTTGATTTAAGAGGACTTTGTCTCTGAACAATCTGGCCTCCAAACTTCAAGTTCACACATAATTTCCAGTGATGTGCTGCTAGAATAATTATGGAATCCCTTAAGTGGGTGCAAGGGAGGAAGAGCAGCAAACAAGTTCCTACCATGTACTTTTAAGAGCAGGTGGCTTAATCTTCCCTTAAATAAAGCAATAATTTCAGCATTTTCTGGTGATTACAGATAATAGTTATTCAGGTAATATTAGCTTTTTCAGGTGTGGCATCTTGTTCTAGGTGTTGTAACCTGTCGTTTACTCCTTCAGTGTGTTCAAGTTTACTTAGTAATTGCTTTGCTGAAAAACAGATTATGTATTATTTAGCTGTCAGTTGTGTTGGACCAGTGCCAAATAACTCTTAAACAACTAGATATTAGCCAATAAACATCAGTGAGAACACTCATGCATGAAATAAGGGTCCAACTTATTTTCTTGTTGGATGGTTATTATTGGAGAGCAGCCCTGAATCAGGTCTTTCTGCTTTTGCCTTGTTGTCCAAGTAAGTAATCTGATGGACTTGAAAATACGTGACTCTGAAACAACAGACACACTTAGGCTGTCTCAAAAAGACTCTCAAGCTGTTTGACACAAGGGAAATCTCCAAACAGCCCTCGGATCAGCAAGGTGCTGCTAGATTAAGAGCTCCTGCAGCAGAATTTCACTGTAAGCTCTTACACTTTGATGAAACTGGTTGAGGAGAGCTAGTGGTCAGTGGTTGAATGTGAGTCAGACCAGAAACCCTGTTCAAGCTTCCCTTAGAGCAAAGCAGAGGAGCTGTCTGACCCCAGCCTAACAAACAGCTGCTTTATCTTATACTTTTGTATTAATCCAGCAAAGACAAGCTCTTCTGGGGACTGTGGCCAAAACCAAGACTGCACATGTGCTCACACTTAGAGGAAGATCTCAACCCAAATTAATTGTAAGCTGCTGAGGTTTAAATTTGGCTTTAAATGTGGCATATTATAGGTGTCAGTGTGTGTCCTGACCAGCAAACCACCAGGATTTGGAGTACCTGTGTTTTGTATCAGTTCTTTGCAATAGGGAAATTCTATTAATGCTCTGATACATCTGGGCAACAGAGACAAGACCATAAAGGAAGTAAGGGGCAAGGTAAAGACTGGGAATAGGTTTCCAGTCCTAAAGCCCAATCCTGAGACTTCTGAAAACCTTCAGGGGCCTTGGTTGAACATTTAGGTGGAAGGCTCTCTGGTGAGGATGAGGCTATTTTGGGTGAAACAACAGAGCACTGTGCTATCAGGCTGTTTTCCTGCTGCTCCTCCCCTGGAGGCAGCTGGCAGCAAGGAGCCCATGGCAGGATGGCTGCTTGGTGGAGCAGGTCCTTGCAGCCTCCTGTGAGGTTCACGTTGCAACAGCTTGAGGTCAGTGAGCTGAAAGCAGGAGTGGAAACTATTTGAAGAGTGCACTTCCCACCCTTCCCTCCTGCTCTGCTCTGCCTGAAGCAAGTTGTTTGATTCCATATATTTTCCCTGCTGGAAAATGACTCCCACTCAAAACAGGATTAGGGAGCTTGGCAAAGGGAGGGTGAATTTAATTATAGGACAAACCAACATTCCCTCCCCCAGGAGTCTTGGCTTCAGTTGTCACTTCTGGTGCTTGTTCTCTATAAATGGTATCTCCCTGGCCTGTGTTCCTTTCCATCTGATAAGATGACATCTCTTTTACTCCTGTGATGTTGCCCTGGTGTACAGATTTCAGATACCAATGGATTAACATAGGCTGTCAGCAGAACAGTGATTGATGCTTTTATCTGGACTGAGATTGAGATCACATCTGAGTTTAGACACTATGAAGCACTTAAAGGATGGGGGAAGTCTCTCCAGACTTTTCCCATTTGATGAAGCAAGACAACATCTCCATTCAGGCATAAGGAGGATTGAATAACTTTCTGCACATAACCATTTTTCTCTCTATGGAAAGAACCTACAGGTACAAAAAGTCCTAAAGACTACTGAAACAAATGGGTGTTATGCAGAAATACTTAATATTTTGTATAGGTAACAGTTTTACATGTTCTTAGCATTGTGCACAGCAAAGTAAGCAAGTGTTTGTAACATAATGCACTCTTCTGTGACTTTGATAATCTTAATCATATTAAGTCATGAAGAAAAAAGCACCACAGGACATACTTGTAGCTGATAGGGTTCTTCCTTGCCTTCAGGTAGCCTGAGTTGAAGGCTGCAATATCTTGGCTTTTTTTGCCTGTAAATATAAGAGACCTGTGGAATATTTTTTATGCCATCTATGCAAAGAAGTTGTCTTAATTAAACAGATATGGTCTTGCCAGATAGCACAGCTTGATAGATCTTATAATTATTGCCAGCCTTCAGTAAAGCTTCTCTTGATGTGTATTTACTACTGAAAAGTAGTCAAAGTTAACAGATGTCTACCTGTATTACAAAGCACCAAAGCAACCACAAATTAGAAAAAAGGGAACATGGGAAATAAATGACATATGAAGCGGTAAAAAGGTCAAGAAGAAATCCGAATGGGAATTAAAATATTGCCTGATGGATCTTGAATGGTTTTCTGTTTCAGTGTATTGCCAGTAAAAGATCATGATCTTACCCATCAGTTGCTATTTGCCCTGTAATGTTTTTGGTGCAAACCCCACCTGTGTAGGAAAGATCAGTCCCTGTGCCAACTGTAGAACTGGAGAAGAGTGACCTGTGCCCTATAGTCCTGGGTATGAACAGGTATCAGAGGAGGTTTGGCTCTGGAGAAGAGCTTTAAACCTGAGACACGCCTCACATGGTTCTCTTGTGTTTCTTTGGCCTGCTAGAGGGCTGCCTGAGCTGAGGAAAGGCTCATCACAAAGGCAGTAGAATTTAGCAGAGTTGCTGCTTACAGCTGACTGGGAAGTAGAACTTCTGTGTATTGGTTTCATCCTGAATGAAGGCAAAAGGAATTTTAACCTAAAGAAGTAATCAGAATTTTTTTCATCCTTATCAGAATATTTGATAAGGTTTCTATGGTTATTTCTTCTAACACAAATTTAAAAAGTGACATTGTTCAATATTGTAAGTGTGAAAAGACACTTCTTGTGGGATAATCAAATCTGCATTTTTTCATTGGAAAAGCTATTGTGTATGGTGTTTTTTGATCATTGCAAGCTGAGATATTTCAAAATGCTGTTGTAATTTAAGGGAATAAGATTTTGGATTAATGATGTTCTGGTTCAGAGTTTCTGCTATCCAGCACCAAATGTGCTGAGCAGGAAAAGAAAGAAAATGACAAAAGTAACTTTGTGGGTTCTTTTGTTTA
The DNA here is from genome assembly GCA_013397075.1 of Rhabdornis inornatus. Lineage (NCBI taxonomy): Eukaryota > Metazoa > Chordata > Aves > Passeriformes > Rhabdornithidae > Rhabdornis > Rhabdornis inornatus. Next base: position 164,351 of record VWZS01002380.1, on the reverse strand, counting down.
CATCAAAAAACGCAAACCAAACAATTCCAGAACACTTTAAGTAGAAACTATTTTTTGCTATCTTAATTTGCCACAAGAGGACTTACAGTCCTTACAGGGTAATTTCCTATCAGCTTTGTTGGGTGCTTTGTGTTTTACAACTGTAGAATTAATTTAACGTTTTTATTTGAATTTGGAACTTGGCTAATCTGAGTGTGTTTAACACTCCTGTTTTAATGAATGTGTACTTGAGACAAAACTTATTTTATTGAACCTCACTTTTTCTTCCTTGTACCCCATTTTTATCTTCTGTTTCCATATTTCAAACCAAATAGCCACTGTTCTTCATATTTACACTGTAGTAAATGTTTCCTCAAATATAGTAATTACTGTAGAACTAAAATTATGCAAATTAGAAGGAAGGAAACATCTACTGTTTTTGTGTGGTGGAGGATGAAAAATGTGGATGAGTTGAGTTTCATTAGTTTTGTTACCAGGAAGGTACTGGGAACTCTGAGTTGAAGAATGCTGCTCACTGGGACACGCAGTCTATTTTCTTACATTTAGGTATTTGAGACATGAGGAAGTTGAGTCTTAAATTTTATCAATATTTGGCTCATTGATACTGATCCTTCAAAGGTGATACAAACAGGTTTATAAGATGTCTAGGATGCTTTGGTTCTAGGCTTGGCTCCCCTAGGCTTCACCCATTAATACATCTTTCAGTGCTTGCATTTGCATTGCATTTCACTACTTTTGCCACATAGGCTTTTTTTTCCTTTTGGCATCTTTATATATGATGTTCTTAACATGTAACGAGGGGTTCTCCTACTGGCTGGCAGAGGGTGGAGACCCTGCTGGGGCTGGTTCTGGTTCTTCCCTTTCTTCCCATCTGATGTTCCCCTGGAGTGAGATTGGTTTAGCAGGAGTTGTCTTCTGGGGAAGAAAGGAACTGGATGACAAAATACTGAGATTTGTTGTATTTATTTCCAAGAGGTAAGCTCCTAAATAGATTTCTTATTTGAACTGAGCTGTTATTGGCCAAGAAGGCCATCAGAGAGTCTGTAATGAATCCTCTGTGGTTTATTGCATATCTGGCAAATAGGCAAAATCTGGCTTTGCTGTTTGACATAACTGCTCATGATGCAGTGATGCTCATGTGGGTCAAAAGTCTTGCTTAAATACAGATGATTATAACTTAACCTGAAACATTTCATAGGAAGCTTGTGGAGCAGGCCAATTCAACGATTTATTTCTGTCTAATCTAAGGATCTGTATGGCAGCTGAAAGTGGGGCCCCCTGAGGCTCCTGTGCTGGCAAACATAAATGCACTCAGTGAAAATACACTGCCCTGGACAGAAGATTACGGTTCAGAATAACGGAAGAAATAGAAATAACAATGTGATGGGACGGCAGAGGTCCAAGGAGTTACAGTTGCTCTCTAATGCCAAAGAGAGTAATCACCCTAAATCCCTATCTGATAACCCTATCTTTGAACAGAAACAATAACCACTTATGACTTGGCTATTGAAAATATTTGCTTCTGTCTTTGCTGCTGCCTGAATGTAGGCTATCTCATGGTCATGGTGATGAATTGTGAACTATGATCATGATTCAAAAGCCACTAAGTATTCTTATCAACACTGGGACTTCCTTTTAGTGCCAAAGTGTAAAGCATTGTAAAAAGTACAACTTTGAATATGTATGTATAGCTGTAGTGTACATTTATACACTTTAGTTCAGTGGGATCTCATATCAGACATGTAAAAAATATTATTTTCTGGGGACAGACCATGTCTCTGTTACAATAAGTGAGGGAACTGTCTTTCTCTTCTGTGCCCTTTAAAGCATGCCTTCAACTGAATGATATTTACTAAAGTTATTCTAAATGCAATGAAGCTGCCAGCAGATTTTTAGCAGCAGAATTGGTGGTGTTTCACTCTGGTGACTCAGGGCTCCAGCAGAGGAGCTGAAAGCCACATTGCATTGCTCAGGGGACAGGTTTTGTGTCACAGACTGCTGTCATGAGCAGCACTAATGGGTATCCTTTGCAGCCAGCCCTGCAGAAGTACAACACAACATTTTCCCTCTAGTCCTACAAAAGCCTTGTCAGAGATGTGCCCAAGCAGAGGGGATGGCTATAGAGGAAACCTTAGGGATCTGGCAGTCCTGATGAATAGATAACCTGCAGTAGGAAAGGAATTTTAGATTCCAGTGCTGCTAGTTCAGTGCAAAGCCTAAGCCCTCCAAAGGCCTGAGCTAGGTGGGCTTAATGAGTACTGGGAAGTTACCACTAAAGACACTTTGGTCTAATTCCCAGTGTTGCTGTAAATTCATTATATTCTTTAACCCTTTCAAATTGAGGTAGCAGGCTGTAAACAGACATGAACACTTCCTTATCAATATCAAGTTCCCTTTGGAGCCATGTCTGGTTGTTTTGGACTTTTTAGTGCAGCAGTAATACAAATAACCCAGATGAGAAAATAAAATCTGCAATAAAAACATGTGGCTCTCTGAAGGCTGGGTGTAAACTATCAACAGCTGCTATCCATAAAAAATGCCATGATTATCCTATCTAGAAGATTTATGGTTCTGTCTGGTATGATCAGATATCTGAATTTTTTTTCTGTGGAGAGCGCTGAATTCTTAGAAAAAGGGTATTTTTTTTTCCAGAAAGCAGAGGGAGCAGCACTGTGGCATTCTTAATACGCTGGAGAAAGGCTGCTCTCTAGTGTTCAGTGATGGGGTAATTCAGGGGAATGCTGGAAATTCAAGCACACTGCAGCAGGCGGGAAGTGCTCAGGTTTGATTTCGGCTTGTTTGACTTGCAGAGGCAGTAACAATTTGATGAAGACCATTCAGAGGATATATTTGCTGATAATCTGAGACACTTTGCTATTTCTTGATTTTTTTTATTTTTTTTTTCTTTTGCTATATGCTTCAATGCAATCCATCACTGAATGATTAGCAGAAGTAAAATCCTCCTGCCAGTCTCAACTGGTTGCTGGAATGTGACTGGTAAGCGTGGGCTATGCCAAGATTTTATTTTGTATTTTAGATAGGAGCAAGAAGAAGCAAAGCAAAAAACATATGATTCCTGGAAGTGTTGACAAGGATTATAAATTCTGTTGGTGAGCAATTGTTTGCATCAAGACAGAGAGGCAGAGCTCCAGGGGAATCAGAAGTTAAGCAATTCTAGCAGAAGGAAACCTGTCACATTCAAATATCTAAATAAATTTTCACTTTCTCTGTTGCCCTCTGCAGGACATGATTCTGCTTGGTCCAAGTATTTTACTATTTGCTGCTATGTCGATGGCTATAAATTGATACAAATAAACGAGTTAAGGATAAAAATGAGAAATACTTATTAAATAATAGCCTATAACTGGAACACAGGCTTTGTATCACTCTTTCCCTACCCTGCTATGGGGCCAGGGGCATTTAGAGGCTCAAACAGAAATTAAGCTGAGTTTAGTGGAATGATAAATTGTACACAAGGGTACATTTGCCTCGTGCTCAATTCCAGTGCATCAGTTTGCTTCTCCCATGACTGCTCATTACTAATTACCATGCATTAAGTAATCTGGTGGTGTTTCACATCATACTCAGTGATGCTCCATAACACCTACTGGATAAACTGAGGTAATTTCTGTGGCTTCTGCATCCAAGTACAGATACACAGAATTGTAGGAAGTGGGATTAGTAGCAGCAACTCATCTGTCTGCTGTTGCCTAAACTGTAATGGAAAACATCCAAGGACTGAAACACCACAATCTCTTGTCTCTTGGTGATCTATTAATTATCCCCACCATTGTAAAGCTTTCCCTAATGGCTAACTGAAGTAATTTTTGCTATACATCAAGCTTACAGCCTGCAGATATAAAGATGGGTTTGTTCTCTCCCCTCTACCAGTCTTTGCAGCAACCTGTCTGAGAATATCTGAGCCATTGTCCCATGTGTGAGTGGGCTTTATCAAGACAAACAGCCAGGATGAACAGTTATGCTGATCTAGTCAGCCAGGTCTATATGTACCTCACTAGAGTCCTACTCGTGCAATTAGGGTAGTGTTTAAAACTTTCCTTATGGAGAAAATTTGCATGGTTTAATAGAAAAGACACATTCTTTGTAAATGGCTGTTTCTTTTTCCCCCCTCTTTTTTTTTTCCAAGTTTTTCTTCTTGTTTTTCCTGTTATTTTTTTTAAAGAACATGTACCCAAATGGTAAAAGTGGCTAAAATGATCACTAGATCTCCTTAACTGGTGCCAAATCCAGCACTTTGAAAGCTGTGCTTATTTGAAGGATGTTAGCTGAAAGAGTAATGCTCCTCTGTCTGGGATGTTAGTGTGTAAGGTCAGGTAAATTACAGAGATTGGAGGTCTGAGGTGAAACTGCAAACGTGGGTGTGGTTGTGTCTGTAGACAGGAATATGAGCGGGCTACCACTAAGGAAAGCCAAGGAAACCTGCAAATGGATCTAGAAACAGATATGTTTGTTTTCAGCTCACTTATTGTCTGGAACGGATTAAAACCAGCAAATCTCTCCTTTTGAGAAAACAGAGCTGGTCAAACTGCAGCTTGGTTCAAGTGAAGCAAAGGGTCCATGTGGAGTGAGTGTATTCCTGCTCTCAGCCACACAGAGAATTGAGGAATCACTTCCTGATCACTTCAGTTGTTGCCCTGCAGGCTCTGATGGCATTAAGATGTATGCAATTCAAAAATGCAAGTATCTTTGAGAGAAGAATTCACGGGGAAAAGCTGTTTCCCACTGCTTTCCTCCCCGCTTAGAGTGGTGGCGGATGTCCCTGCGAGTCAGCCAGGTGCAAAATCCCAGTGCAGAGTTCTGTAGGGAGTGAATTCCTGCTGCTGCCTGACAGCTGGAAAAGCAGAAGGCAGCAAAGGTTGCTAAGGCTGGCCCTCCCCGTGGAGGGAGCCTGAGGAGTTTGAACTTGTCGGGGAAGTAATGCAGGAGAAGAGCTCAGGGAAAGCACATCAGAACAGCTGCAGGGAGTATAGAGTATCTTTACCAAAACAGAGCAAATGTTCTGCTGAAATGAGTTCACTGATAATTTCCCCCTGCCCTGGTTTCCCACACACATAGTCAGCTTTCTCTCTGAGTTTTCGTGGTTGATGTTGGTGCCATCCATCAGCAAGGCTGAGTCTTCCTCTTTCTGCTCTTGGAGAAAATAAGTTTTCTGTTCCCTTGCCTTCAGGAGGTGGAGGGTGAATCTGATGCTCCTCAAGCACTGTAGTCCAGCTCAGACAGAGGAAGAAAAGGATGCTGATCCTGCTGGTGCTGTGTGTGACAGGTGGCAAAGCTGCTGCCATTGCTGGCTTTGGAGGTAATTGGGTTTTCATACACAATTTCAATGATTGTTTAGAATCAGGGAAGCTACTGAGCAAAGATATGTCATATCAGAAGGAGCAAAAGCCTGGCTTATCCTAAGTAGGATATGTGATAACTTTCTTTTCCATCTCAAGGGTGAGAGAGTATGTGGAATTAGTGGATGGTGCCATTAGCATTAGCAGTTCTATGTCTCAGTGAGTGTTTGGTGGGGAATGTGCCAGGAAGTAAATGTTTACTTCTGCTGTAATTAGAAAAGCAATCTGCAGAAAATCTGAAGATATCTTGCTTCAAATTAGTTCCAGACTCTTTTGCTGCCTCTTGAAACCATTATCTGTCCCTGGAATAGAGTCCAAGTGCTGTATTTGACTCACCGTGTGTCAGAAGTGTGGAAAAGATGAAAACAATGCAGAAAGCATGGAAGGTGTGTAGCAGGAATGTCTTGGCTTGCAGTCAGTTTAACATCGGAACCTTCTGCAGCCCATGGGGGAAAGTGTGGGTGAAAAGGGATTCACCAGAGTGAATATGGACTACAGGGAATTCTGTTTTCTTAGGCAGACTAGTAACTACATCTGCCAAATGCTGACTGGCCTTATCTTGTTACATTAGTGACAAAAGGTAGATTCCCCTGTAAGAATTTATGAAACAACTTGGAAGGGTGTTCTAGGCAAACTTAGTCAAGAGTCAGGGTATGGCTCTCTGTTGGGGAGCAGAGGGCAGTGAGTAGCACCAGCCCAGCAAGGAATTTGAGAGGGATGTACTCTCTAAACACTGCACTCTGCATTGTGCAGGCTCTGGGGACGCCTCCTTGTGATGAACTCCAAGAGGAATCCACCAATTCCTTAGTAAGAGAACATTTTACCTAAATAAATCGACAGCCACAATAGTGATGTGCATGTAACCCTTTTTTTACCCTATATATAGATTGAGAGGGGGAGCTTGCTCTCAGTTTACTCTTTTCTATACATGTAAAACACTTGTTTTGTCTCTATTTAGGCAAAAAATGTTCATAATTTAATCATTATGGTAAAATCTTGATTTTACTCTAATGATTAAATTATGAACATTTTTTGAGATCTAATCAAATCCCTCTTCAGATGTGGTGTGTGATGAATGGACTTGAGATAATACCTCAGTATTATCAGAGCAATTTCTGTTGTGAAGTCAAAACTCCATTGAAGTCCAGTTTAGCCCTTGATTTGAAGGGACATACAGAAAGTGAGCACTGTACAAGACTTGCATTCAGCTTGTCAATAAAGCATATATAATATTTTCATCTCATCCTTCTAAAGGCCATTTTTTCACCTCCATAGCTAAACAAGAAACAAATGGCCATAATTAGAATTTAGTGTTTTATTACTGAACAAACATGTATAAATGTTTCTTTCTGTTGCTTGTAGTTCTAAACATAAAGTTTGTGATTCCACAGGCCATCAGAGCTCTGCTCTGATATTTTTATTATTATGTTTGATATTTTCTGTTTTAATCAAGCATAAAGGTCAATTGATTTAATTTCTGTTGACAGTGGAGGTATGGTTCAATTTGCTGTTCAGTAAGATATTAAAACATGACAGCATTTCAAGGAGTACCTACATCAACAAAATTCCAGGTGAAAGGACATAGTCTTGATATTCTTTCTTACTTAAGCTTCCTCATTTTGATCATCTTCCATAGTTAAATGCCAGTACTTACATATTCAAATGCACAGAAACATTGCAATGATTAATACTGCTGTGTTAATGAGAAGCAAAATGTAGATGCATTTTGGTTTTCTAAGTAATTTGAGCAAAAAAAAAGAGCTAAATTCTCCAGTGGTTCAAATACTTTTTGTAATTTGAAACATTTATCTGGGAAGTGTGTTATTGGCACATTTATAATAAATCTATGGTTATTACTTCAGGCAATTTTTTGGCTCAATTTCTATTAGAAAATAAAGCCCTATCCATGTTTATGATCTGGGGTATTTTTCTTCTATACTGGTCATCTTAAATTTCTTTTTAACCTGTATCATTATGGAGATATCTTCCTTCCTACCTTTCCAATTAAAATTTGGATTGCTTTAAATGGATTTGGAGTTAATACAATTTTTGAGAAGCAAAACCAGTATGCACATTTTTAAGTTAGAAAAGATGTGAGCACTGATGCAGCAAAGAGCTGCTCAAATATTTTTCTGCTGGATCAAGGATTTTGGCTTAACATCAGGAATCCTGATACATTTCTGCACTTCTGCAGCCTGGAAAAATTGGGAAGGAAATTTATAGGAGTGAGCTCTGTGAAGTAGCACTGCTGTGAAACAGACAATTTTGTACTTCTGCCTTGGCTGGAATGATGGTTTCATACTTTTACTTCAGTAACTGGATTAAGTAGGGAAAAGCAGAAACACTGAGGAGTGCAGCACAAGAGAATGACCCTGTAATGACAATTGTGAACACAACAAAAGCCTCTGCTGCATGGTTTTCTGTAAACCGTTGGATGGCAGGTCCAGGTGAGCACTTTACACTGGAAAGATGTCTTTGCACAAATCAATATTTTCTCTATATGTTACTTGGAAGTATCTCTGGCAATAGTAAAAAGTATTTGTCTTGGGTTGTTTTCATACAGATTGTGGTAGTTTTGTTAGTTCTTCTATTTTTAAGTAAATCTGATCCAATTCAAAAGGTTTTATTGACTGTATCTACAATTAAATTTTTACCTTGTAGGCATTGCCTTCTGGAAATTGTAGTTTTTCAATGTGTGGAAGAAAATGGAGACTGACAAGAAATGCACTGATTTCTTAGAAGTTTGAGAGGAGTGTAGCAGGTGCACTGGGAAAGAGGAAGTTTGCTTTGGGAAGAAAATGGTCTATTTATGGAACTTTGAAGTTCAGGAGTCATGACTCAGTATAAGGTTAAGTCAGTTCATCAAAATGTCAATGAAATACATGGATTTAAGAAATGTCAGTTGCTTGTTTTTCATGAAATATCAGAGCATGCCACCACTTCAAAATCAGGGTACTCGTGTTTTCTTGACAAGCAGGATTATGCAATGTATAGAGAAAATGGACCTTTTGGTCTCCAATTTTGAGAATGCAACAAGATAGCAAAACTTTTAGCATGTCTATAGAATTGGGAATTCCAATCCACATGTGAATTTTGTACCATTACATGACAGTTGTTCACATACATTTTACACATAAGTAAAAGGCTGCAGTGCAGAACAGAACAAGCCACAATTCCAGTTCACAGAAAAGTTGGCTGGAGTTGCATGAAATCACAAGGAAGAGCCAGGTGTCATCAGTGAAGTTACTAACAGGAATTTCCTGTGTGTCTGAATTTCCTCTTCATTTGCACAAGCATTGTTTCCACGAGTTTCTCACATGCAGCAGTGACCACACCTGGACAAAGCCATGTTTGAAGGACCAGGATCTCAGCATCCCTACTGCAAGATAGCCCAGCTGTTGCAGCACCATGAATTCCAGATGTACTTCTTTTGGGCTTTTTTCACAGTTGCCACTGAGTCAGAAAGAGCAAGTTTAGAAGTGCAATGCCTTTTGCACAGGGTTGGAGCAGGTCCCTACCTAGGCAGGGCAGGTGAATCCAAGGATTGTTTAGGCTTATTAGTGTGGTCTTATGCAAGCTACATAAATATCCTCTGAGCAGACAGTTACCTTGTTTTAGTGTTGGAGTGCTTAGGTGATGGTTGTGGGCACCTGAGCTCTCTTCTTGCCTGAATCTGTTTGACAGGACAGCATTGTTTCATAAAGTTAGGGGATATCAGTGAGGATTCTTACTATTTTTTCTCTTTTTTTTCCTCTCCTACCAATGACATGCAGCACTTAGCAGTCTCTCTGCCTTTGTCTCTCTATTGGTTAAGGGTATTTTAATATTCTCCCCAGATGAGAGAAGCATACTTAATATTTGTTAAAGGCTTTGAAATCTTCAAAGAATGATACAAAAGGAACTTGAAATTATACAAATTAAGTTTTAAAGGGATCCAGCATTTCTGGGCACTACAAAGGGTTATTTTGAAAGCTGGTGGGAGATGACTCCTGCTGCTGCCTACAGGGAATGCACTTCACTAAGGTCTATGAATGGTTATTGAATTATAAAATGATTTTGCAGTGCAAAACTCCATTGGCACACACAGCAGATACCTCCTGCCATGTTTTCAGGTTGCCAGCCAAAACTAACTGGCACATGCAGGAGATATTTGAACAGTTACAAAAGAAGGGAAACTTTCAGAGGACCTGTCTTTCCATACATTTCTGTCAATGAAGATACTGTATAGCAAACTTGAAATATCTGAGGAAAACTGGTAAAAGGAAATCCTTGATTTTTTTATTTTTTATTATTATTATTTTTTTTAATTTTGGGTGCTGTTGGTAATAACTGTCTTAGAGTGCATTCACTGACTGGGCTCCCAGCAGAGGCCTCAGGGTTTCCCCCCACCCAGAAGTTTTCAAGTCCTTGTGGTAAAGCTGCATCTCAAGGGCAACGCAGTTTGAACTCATGCCTCGGGCCCAGAATCTCTGGGTGACTTTGGTCAGAACAGCTACAAGAAACTGCTAGAATGCAATTTTTTGTGTTGCTTTGTTGCCTCTTGGGAGAAGAACTGAGAGGTGAAAGCATCAAACCACATGTGCACCAAGGGCATTTAGTCCAGCACCAAACTAAATCTATAGGGAGGCAAATCTGAAATACAGAGTGGAGATGTCAGGGTGGAGCACAGCCATATTCACCTGCTGATTCATTGCCAAAATACTTGCTGATGTGGACCTGGCCTAGTGGTACTTAATCTGGACAAAATCTAGGACAATTTGGGAAGGGTGCTGTGTGAGAAACTATATTCTGGGAAGTGCTGTGAGAATGTTTTGCAAAGGGTACTGAGGAAAGCATCTGAGGAGCTGGTTATTTATTCAGCCTTTCCTCCTCCATGATGTCAGCTTTTCAGTAAACAAGATGCTGAGAAAATCACCTCTATTATTTATAGGGTGGTGGGTTTTCCACTGTGTGCTCTCACGAGCAATGGGAGACTTACAGATTGACTGTATTCTGCTGTAGCTCTTCTCCTTTGTAAATGTCGAAGACAAAATGGCTTTTTAAAAACTGATTACTAAGTAGGTCAGTATTTGTTTCAGGAGGAACATGTGTGGTCTTTAAGACACTGATTTTCCTTTTGAAAAATCTATTTTTCAGCATTGAAGAGTTCAGCAATGCTGGTTTTTATTGGGTCCTTTTTAAAAGCTGCATACTTCAGTGCTAAGGGGATTAGAGTTGAGCACACTTTAATGAACACCTGTGAAGAGAGTGAACCTGTTCAAAAGAATAGACATGTTGTGCTTCAAAGTAATCCACAGAGAGAAATATGGAGAGACATTTAAAAAGAATACTGTGCATTTTAACTAACTAATCCAGTTAAAAGAATAAATTTTCAATGCACAGAAAGGCAAAATACAAGGGGGAGCAGAGGAGAAGGGCTGTGTTATACAGTTATATCTTTCCCTGCTACATTTTTTTGTTCTTAATCCTAATAAAAGAATACTTTAAGCCACCTACCTGAAAGAGACATTCAGGGTGCAATTTCTGTGGGGTTTCTCTATGGCAATGGGATTATATGCATTTAATGTGTGTCAGTTGTACCTTCCTTGTGCTTTTAGCTAATAGTTGTTCTGATCCCTCAGGAAATGAGAAACTTTTGAGTGAGGATGTAATAATCACATTTACTAAGGGACAAGTAATAGAATTTTTGCTGACTGATTATTTTATCACCATTAATGCTTCCTTATGATGGCAATGAACATGTTAAAATATTCAACTGAGGAAATGTTTTATGATAAAGACTGAGCCAATCTTTTGCAGAACTGAATTTGTGACCAGGCAATGGTTTTAGAAGGCTCCCCATGATGGCAACAGTAAAATACTCAATAACTAGCAACAAATACTGAAGTGAAGGTCTTCAGCTACTTTTTCAGAGTAGTATCTTGTGCTGAATGTCTTTTGTATGAGATGCAAACAGAATCTCATATGTACCTGGGCAATACTTCTGGAAAGGACCCATCTGCTGTGGTAGGAAGACCAATAATAAGAGTTTGATTTTTCATGATTTTTGTTTTTAATTAGATGTCCTGTAACAGTTCTGTTCTTCAACCAGCCATTCATTTTTTCTGCTGATGCACCAAAACTCTTCCTGGAGTGGAACATCTTCTTAGATGTTTTGATTAAAATCATGTATCATCTTGGCCTCCCCAAATAACTTTTTCTATGGTAGGTATTCTGTGTCCTCAAGCATAATGAATGTATACAGAGATCAAATCAATACAAGTATAACAAAGTGAAATTTTGCCCTTTGCAGCCCTTACTGTCTCAGCGTCATGAAACACTTTACAAACTTTAGCCCTCTTTGAAGGGAGCACTGCTCCCTCCTTTTTAAACACAGGGAAAAGGAACTGAGACCTAAATAAATGAGCTGGGCTGGAGTTGAAGTTTGACCTTCTACTTCTGCACAAGGCCAGGAGGACTGGACCTCCCTCTCTTATATTTGAATGCACAGCAGAGGAGGGAACACGTGCAGGAGAAGGCAGGGTCAGATCTCAGTGCGATCCTCAGGGCAAGCCCCTGTAATTCAGTGTAACCTGGCATGCTTGAGAAGTGCTCCAGGGGTAGGGGGTTGGAGTGATGTTCCCTCTTGCTGCTGCCCCGGGTATTCCAGGTGAGGCTGTGCCCAGGAAAGGCTCCTGTCCCCTAGCAAAGGGGACAAAACAAGCAGGCTCCTTGGGTTAGTGCTCCGGTGCTGTGAGTTTGCTCAAATGTAGCTGTGAGTTGAAAGAAGAGTTTTGAAGGAGCTTAGCTATTTTTGCCTTACAGGGTCTATTGCTCTTTAATACCACAGAATTGAAAATGTTGATGCACCTCTTGAGTCTGGAGATCTTGGAATCCTAGTATCCTTCTTAAAAGCAATTTCTGCTGTGAGGACTAAATCATTAAAAAGTGCGCTTAGACCAATTTAAGGACAGATTTTCTCTTTTCAGGTTTCTAAGCTGTTCTGATGAGACACAGTTCACAGGACACAGAAACAAAAGAATAGTGTAATCAAAAAATGTGTAAAATGAAGGGAATGGAAGTCTCTTCTTAGATTGTGTGGAATCAGCTTAAAATAGGCCTAAAATAAGTAGCATCTAAGTGAAGTACAAAAGATCAAACCTCAGAACAAATTGTCAGGTAATTTTAAGAAATCCTCTTTGGTCCTTGTGCTGATAGTGAGACTGCTCTGGAAACTCAGATCACTGTTTTGGAACAAACATCTCTTTATCTGTAGAGCTGATCTTCCTCTCAGAAAAGAGCAAGTTTGTAACTATAAACCTGTAGTGGTTTGTGACTGAAAGTGTCCCCTAGAATAATAAAACTGATCTCAAAGGTAGTGTGAGATTTTCTTCTTGATACCTTTTTTGATCCTTTGAAAAGGGGTAAAAACTCAGTTCTCATACTAAATATGGGGGAAGAGATTCTTCTGAGGTAAAGATGTCTTCTATTAGACACTGACTGGTTTTATTTAAAAAGAGAGAAAAAAGAGAGGCGAACCCTCCTGCTCTTAGTTATTTTTTAAAATAATGTAAATAACTTAGTCTTCCAAAAATGGGGCAGAAGAGTGGACTTTTTAGTTACTGGGGAAGAAAATCACCAATATGACTGAACTTGAAACCTTTATTCCAGAAGAGAAGGAATTCTTTGCAGAATATTATCAAGGGTTTGATTTGTCCTGAGCAATGCTGGGAGCACAGGGATGGTCCTGTTTCATTTCCAGTTATCCCCTCCTGTCCCCTGAGCTGAGCTGGTGTCCCAGGTGCTCTGCCCTGCCCAGCCCTTGGCAAAGCGCCCACAGGCAACATGGGAGCCCCGGTGGGTCCGACAGCAGGGAGGGGCACACAGGGACATCAGGACACTAATTTGAATGTGGGCTGGGTGTTGCAGAAATTAACCGCTGCTGGTGAATGGCAGGGACAGGCTGATGAGCAGTTTAGCAAACTTCATCAGGGCTTGGGAGCTGCTTGTTCTTGGTTTGGAAGCAAAGCAGAGATTTGTATGCTCATTTATTCAAGAGTTTATTTTGTGCAAACCTGTGAGGGGGACATGGCACTAGACTTCATAAACTGTGTATTTGGGGAGTGCAGCATGTGATTCTCTTGCAGAGAGGCTGCTCTGGAGAACACACAGGTAAAATCCCAAAGGGTCCCTTGTCCTTCCCGCTGGAGGAGGTGTCATTCCTGGAAAACTGCTTTGTTTGTCAGTGCTCTATTAATTTTCCCAGTTAAAAAAAAGTCTTAATCAAAGTACTGTAAAATTCAACACATGGTAATCAAATCTTTCAAGATTTTTAGCTAATGGGCAAATGGGAGAAGAGGCCGCTTGATGTGGATTTTTGGGGATATTTTTGGTGCAGAAGGGTGCACAGCACCAACAGTGTTTCCTGGCTGCAATTGGGAATATTTGGAATTGTTGCATCATGGGGAGGTAAGCCTCTCAAAAGTTTTACTTCCCGACATAATTTTGCAAGTCAGTCTCTAAATGAACAGGTACAGGGGAGAGGGATGGGGAATAAGGAGGGGAAGAGGCAGAGGGTTTTTGAGCTGCTGTTCCTATTCCTCCCTGGCTTCGGGGGAAAGCCTGGGCCGCCTGAGGCGGTGCGGAAGGCAGGATGCCCGGGAGGAGCCCCGGGCGGGGCTGCGCGGCCGCGGAGTGCGGGCAGGGGGCAGCGTCGGGCCGGGCACCGGGACCCCGAGCCGGGGATGGAGAGCGCCTGCTGAGCCGCCCAAACGCACGGGCTCTGCCGAAACTCCTGTGGAACAGCACGAATTAAATGTCTGGCAGCTGCTCCGCGTGTAGGATTTACTGTTGGTGCTGGAAGATGCCTTGTTTCTACACAAGCGCTCTCCCCAAGCACGGGTTCCTGTGTGTGTATTGTGGATGTGGCTTTGCAGGCGGGTGGGCTGTGTTTTTGGTGGGTTTTTTTTTTTTGTTTGCTCATTTTCGGGGCCGGCTGGAGGCGGTGCCCGGTTTTGTCGCTGTGCTCTGTGCAGTTGGGGTGTGCAGGGGCTGGGTCTCGCACACCTTACAGGTGCGGTTCCCGTCTCCGGAGGGACTGCCAGGTGCAAGCCTGGCCCGGGTCCCCGCGGTGCCCGTGTCCCCCCGGCACGGCCCTGGGTGTGTCACAGCTCGGCAGGGCTCAGCACACCCAGCACTGCTCTGCCAGCGCCGCTCCGAGTTCAGCGGTGCTGCAGCTGCTCAATGGGAGCCACAGGACTCTGTGCACTCTGACCCTTGCAGTATTCCTGGGAATGTTCTTTACTTTGCAACCTTATGCTATTTGATTGGGTTTTATAAGCTGGGCAACGCTATCGTGATTCAGTCTTGTGGTTCAGAACCAAGTGTAAAGAAAAGCAAATGTAGCTATTGTGATAAACTTGCTTGAGTGCAATCCTTACCAAACAGGATATTTCGACAATTGTTCTACCTACATCTCTACCATAAAAAAAAGTAAACTCAAGCTCTTCTGCTTATTGTAGTTAAAGGTTCTGATACTGCTCCCCCCTTCTTATTTTTGCCAAGATAAGCGAAGAAAAGACTTACTAGTTCTTGCCTTCATACATAACAGCATAGAGATTTTTCAATGAAAATTTCCAAGACTCTTGCATTTGCATACACATACTTTTTAGGGATTCTGCTATTGCATAGTTTTGAGTTTATTTTATTTTTTTAACCATTATTAAAGAATGAGATATTTTCCAGGCTGCTGCTAGTAAATTCTGTTAGAAATGAAGGAAGATGCTGCAGGAAGAAACTTTGATGTAATGCACATGTTGTGGCATACTTGGGGGATTGAAAGGAGAGGGTTTTGCTGTTTATTAGTACAGCAAGTGTCTGACAGGCAACTGTTTTGCAAATGTGATAAAGCTGATTCATTATGTGAAACATGAAGTATTTTGTTGTTTGACTAGGCTGCTTGAGTTTGTGAGACCTCATGCAAGTATTGAGGAGAATACATCCTGAAAAATTGGTGTAAGGGAAGTTCTTCTATCTACATGGGAAAATACAGACTTAAAGGAGGGAAGAGCTTTGTGTTCTGCATGAATCAGGCTGTACTCAGTTTATAAGAGTTCCTGAAGGGTAAAAGTGGAAAAAAAGCAATGCAGTCTTGCTGGTGTGGTAGTTTGGGCAGAAGATCCCAGAGTTTATTATGCTCTTGCAGCTCAGAAAGTTGAAATGAACTTTCAAGTGGCTCTGTGGACTCATAGAGTACAGAAGACCCACAATAGAGTTTAGCTAGAAGTCATCAGCCTTAAACAGGTTCAAGTAAGTGTCTTTGCTCTTTCAATGTAAAGAGGAGATCTGGCTAAAACTGGTAAGGCAGGATCTGGGTTGATAATTAATATGCTTTAATTCAGCACCAGACCTGCAACCACTTGATAATCTGGGAGAATTGGGAACAGACTTGGTGAAAATATGAGGGCTCATTGTGCAGGGAACAGTGCAAAATGAAGGCTCACCTCCTTATTCATGTGCCTTGCAAAGCCCCGGTGTGCACCTAAGAAAACAGCTGTGCCACAATTGAATCTCAGTCTTTATCCTGAGTTCTTTCAGACTTAGGCATGGCAAAGTAGTAGTAACCACTCATGCTGCTTGGTGAACATGTAATTTTGTTTTTCGTAGTTAAGTGCTGATTTTGTTTTTCTGGGGCTTTATGAATGTGTATTTAGCAGTCATGTGTCCTCAGCAGTTGAAAAACAGCTTGTAGTAGTCAGGTTTTTCTATAGGCTAAAGTAAAATTTCTGAGGTTACTTTGCAATCCAATGGCCTCAAAAGAGTATTAAGGAACTGGCTTGATGATAGTAATTGACTTTTTGTTTCATTAGGTATCATTAGTACCAGTGTTGTCAATAAATTCTGAAAAAGCACCTTGAGCAGAAGCTTAGCTGAAGTAGAACAGCTATTAGGAGCAACTTGGTTGTAAACTGGATTTCCAGTTTTCATGGCTGGAGTTTTAGCTATTCTGAACAATATAACTGGTCTGTAAGTTCCTGCCCACCTTTATTTTGCCCTGCCAATAAGATAAGCCCAAGCTGTGTTACACTTGGAGCTCTCTGGGACAATGATATTCCTGATGCAGGAGCATCAAGCCAGCTGCAAAAAGAGAGGAATACCTGGATTTTCTTTCTGCTGGTGAACTTAATCCCTAGATGCTCTGTTATCCGCATTAAGGAAAACAGCAAAAGGTCATTGGTTTCACCACCCCAGCAGTCAGGTCTCATGGTGGTGGGAGATGCAGTTTTGCACGTTAGATTTGCCTGTCACTTAGATTCGTTCAGCTGACTTTGGCCCAGCCTCTTTCCTCATGTTTTATCTCTGCTCATGCCTGAACTTGGAAAAGGCTGGCAGAGCTGAGTAGTGTGCACAAGCCAGTTTGGTGGACAACCTTTATCTTCTCCAGGAGACCAGCACCACTACATCTGTTACCTTCAGTGCTGGTCTCCCAGTGAGTGTTTCTTGTCATCAGCACAGCAGTTCTTTTGCTGCATTAGTTAATGCTAATTTAGCTGACACAAGTTTTTGATTTTTGGAAACAGAAAATAAGCCTTTAGGCTGTTAATAGACATTTTTTGCAAACAGAAGGAAAGACAGACATGACTTTTAGCTGAGAGGAATTGCACTGTAGCTTTAGAGGAGAATATTAGGGGAACATGATTTCACAAATATGCACAACAATACACTAATTCTTTGTGTCTCCAGAGGCCTCAGCCCAAAGGTAGCTGAAATTCTATACTATAATTGCATTCTTTCAAAATTACAGCTATAAGAGGCCATAGTTGCTTCCAGAGAAATGTTAAAAATGGGATGTGCATTTTTCTCTACATACGTTGCATATGTTAGCATTCACTTATAGATTACTTCATTAACCTTTGCTCTTCAGAAGCCTTGCAAAGAGAAAAATACTTGAAGGAAAAATAGATTGGGAGAGCAGGCTGAGGGGAATTCATCAAAGGTCAAAAATCCAGCAAGTTGGCTTTCCCTGCCCCCTCCCTCAACTGCACAGCTTCTGCTCCTTCTGTCTCCACAAAGAAACAAATAAGTCTTGCAGGTACTGCAGAAGCAGAGATGATTTTGGTGCTTATTCCTCATGTGTGGTTTTAATGTATTTTATAATGGTCTTGTATGATTTGCTTATTCAGGTTTTTTCTTGTTCTTGAATGGATGCTATAGTAACAACCAAAAAAGGAACAAATGCCAATCAAAAATCCAGATAAAAGGTACTTTTTTTTGTCTAGTCTTTTGTTTTAAAGACGGCAGAACAATTACCTGAGTGACTTGTGCCTGAGATGCCTCTGGCATTGATAGCTCTTCAATACACCCAGTTTTAATTTAGCTGTAGCTGTTTTTCCTTTTATTTCTATTACCTATTTTTGGTGTCCACATGGTGACAATAATATACTGAATGTACCTAAACTCTATATTCTGGATTCAATTTTAGAAGTGACTTCTCATGGCCAGGTTTTCAAGCTTTGAAATATGGGATCATAATAGAAATGCTGACAGTATCTTAATAGTGTCTGCAGTAGTGGGTGTTTCTCTAATATAAACAAATGGTGTTATTGGACTCTTTCTTTCCCCATGCTCCCTGCTTTCAATCAAAGGTGGTTTTATCACTCATTAGCTTCAAAACCATCATCTTTTTTGCTTAACCCACAACAGGGTTTGTTTGTTTTGTTTTTTCCCCTTTGAATCTGGAGTGGAACAGGACAGACAGGGAAAATTTAGGTTGTTGCTTATCCAGAAGACTTCCCTGCTGTCTGCTGCTATTATGTACTTATGTTCAGCAAGTGTGTAAATAAACACTTTCAATCTAAGCCTTGAAGGAGACAATCGTTAAGGAAAGTGTCACAACAGCATAATTAAAAGGATGATCATTTTAAGATACTGTGTTTCTAGTATATTTTATTGATAGAAATTAAGCCTTTTTCCATAAAGTAAAAAACCAACCTCTGTAACTTGTTCAGCTGATACTCAGGGAAAGGCTCACCCATTACATTAATTCAAAACTCTCTCTAAACCCCGTATTTTGGGCTGCAGTTGCATGGAGAGACAAAGGTGGAGGGAGCATGTCCTGTTCTGTGTGGGTGATAATGCTGGGGCTGCCCCCAGGCTCCTCCAGGAAAATTGCTGGTACAGAGCAGTGAAGGGGACAGAGGTGAGGCAGCAGCAATGATGTGCAGACAGGCAAGGGAGGTGCCTGAGCTTCCTCCTTTGTGCCTTCTCCTGGCTGTGGAAATACCCCACGGGTGGAAGCCGCCCTTGTAACTGCAGGATGTTGTGTAGCTTCCTGTAAATACTGTGTTAATTGGAGTGCCTGCGTTTTCATCTGTGCTAGGTGGTATTTTCTCTTAGAAATCCTACCACACACTATTATTAACTGGCAGCAGTTGTGGATTCCTTTTCATCTATTTCCTTTACCTAAAAATGCAAAACTGTGCTGCCCTGAAGGGTTATTTAGCAAGAGTTTTAATGAAATAATAGAAACATTGCACTCTAGTGATTTCCCCCATGCAGGGAAATGTCACAGTCCATTGGTCTTTCCCAGGGACATTGCATGAGATTACACCTATTTTCATTACTCTGCTCAAGTACAATATTGTGAAGTAAATATTTGCACAAAAATGTGGCCATCCTAAGGTGTGAGCTGTCCTGCAAGGTAAATAATTAAAGCTTGTGCTCTCTCTGGTAGCAGAAACCAGTGCTTGATACAGGTTTGATCATTTCACATGTCTCTTTGTTAATCCATAACTGTCTTCTGCAATTATTTTCATCGCTCAGCCAAGCAAAGATAAAAGGTAGAACATGCCCCTCTCGCCTGCTCCCGGGGAAACTCCATTATCCTTCCAGGCTCACGTGGCTATGGAAAAGCCAATCTGAGTGGGGAGAAGCAGCCCACAAGGACGAGCTCAGTGTGAGCAGAAAATGAAGTTGTTACCAGACAGCAAACTGCAGCCCTCGGTTCTTATGAATATTTGAATGAGTAACTAAAAACAGCTCAGTGGACTCTAAGCAACTGTGACAGCTGAAACTGCCTGGGAAACCAGCAGTCTACAAGGACCACGATGAAAAGATCAGCAGTCACATTTCCACCTACACCACCAGTACATTGTAAAACATGAGCAGGTTCTTAGTCCCCAAATATTGTTTAGAAAGAAAAATATATTTTCCCCCTATGAATTTTCATAAGCAAGGTATACACTGAATCTGACAAATTTTGAATCCAATCAAGTCCAACGATTTCTAACCTACTCAAGGCAAGGGAATACCCACATTTTTCAGACATTGAAATATTGATGTTGCTTATACTTATAGAAAATTTGCCCTGGTGAATCTTTCATTAATATTTTTCAGCTATTTCCACACTGCAAAAAAGCTGATGACAAGAGTTTCCCTGAAGCTAAAATGTTCTGCATAATCTGCCCTAAAAAGGAAGGGTGGAAGAACCATAATAAGCAAAAGACTGGGCTTATTTTGTAGCATTTGGAAATAAGTACAGGAGTTATAAAAAGAACAAAGAAGCTATATCTATTTTCTTAGAAAAATAAAATAAGAAAAAGGAGAAGTCTGTTACACTGAAGTGCAACTTTTCTGACAATGATTTTTTTTTTGTTCCTTTTATTCTCATGTATGTTATATAAAACTGCTTTAAGATGTGTTTAGTATGACCTTCTTGATGGTATAGACCACAGTTAATGTCCTCTGCTGTGTTCATCACATGAACATTCCTGACTCAGTTGTTTTTGCTGGGACTGCTTACACAGGAGGAGACTCCAGAATTGGTTTGGTATGGTGTTTAAGGTGTTGGCTTTACAGGAAAACTTTGGGGGTGACATCTTCCTCTCATTTTTTATTGCTACTGCAAGTTTACACTATAAATCTGGCTTGAGAACCAGATGAATTGTTCATATAAAATGTGACTGGCTTGCTGTAAATGAGTAATGGAGAAAGAAGTCTGCTTTTAAAATAGTAAGATGAAGAGCCTTTTTAGCAGAAACTGCACTTCCATCTGTCAAATGGCACTTTATCCTAGCATTTGTGCCATTTGGTAGCAATGACATTGGTTTCAGCACAGCATCTGCAGTGTTGGAACTGAGCACTTTGAAAAATTGTGGAGTTCCCACCAAACCTGTTATGCATTCACCAAGAATGATGGTGGAATAATTGATCCTGTAGTAATAAAACACAGCTATTGACTGGCAGTCCTCTTGAACTCCTGCCCAGAACTCTCTTCTATGAGCTCAGGTTTTAGGGATCCACAGTTGAGTCATGTTTGTTAAGGGAGCAATGCCAGAGTGAGCTGGAAGGCTTAGGTCTGATTCTACCTATATCTATATCCATTAAGTAAGCTGAAGTTTCCCAGAAAATGTGAAGTAAATAAAAATTCAGTGAGCATGAGTGAACTACAGAACTGTATTCCAAGTTTTCTGGACATTTCTGTTTCAAATTTTTGCATTTGTAATGATATATGTTTTTAAATTTGATCCTTTTATTTTAATTACATCACTAAAACCTTACCTGGTTGTGATTAACTTGTGGGATTTAGTTTGTATTATGGCATTATGGTTACTTAATTTTGTTCCATGTTGCATAGAGAAGGTCCTGAAACTTGCTTGCTTTTTTCCCATGCTTTGTTTTTAGTAATATTTTGTTCTTGCAAAACTGATGGAAGATCAACTTGAAGAGAATGATTTTTGCAAGGAAGAAGGAAAAGGGGATGGGGTGGTCAGGGCAGGGAAAGTCACCTCTCTTGAAATTCTAGAGGTGATGCCCCTATTTGGGACCACAGCACAGCAAAAGTGTAAAGGGCATTTTCTGTATTCCCAAGACTCTTGGGTAAGTACAGAAGCTTTGTAAGCTGCAAGTGATCTGTTCCTCTGCTCACGTGTTAGTTTTGAACTGGTCTCTTGATTTCAAGGGTTTGTGATTTTGGCCGTACTTTAATGAATCCAAGTTTATATTAAGTGCCAGAGACAGTAGACTCAAGGAGATCTGAAATGGAGCAGGATTTGCCTGGAAAGACCTGTTTGGAATGCAGCAATATCTAGAAGTCAAATGGGTCAAACTGCTCTTGTGAAGAATGGTGGCTTCCTGTCTGCTCTTGTCTAGGCTTCTGATTCTCTGGGGAATGTTTTGAAGAAGTGCAATTTGTCCTCAAGAGCTGAGGGGTTGGAAAGTTCTGGCTCAGTGCAGAGGCAGGAGATGCCAATGGGCATCCTAAAGACCTGATGTGCCCAGTGAAGGATGGCAGAGACAGAAGTGTGATGCCCCTAATGGTGTTCCCTGCCCTCTGCTTCCCACCACAGCAGGGAAGTCTGAGTCAGCAGCCAGGGCTACTCTGGTTTGAGCTACACTGATAGTACAACTCTTTTAAAGATGATCTGGCATCACTGCTGCACATTTTAAGGGTCCCATTAAAAGCTGAAAATTATTCAGTTAATCAGGTCTGGACCATTTATTTTCTCAATATTTATGTTACTGTCTCTGTGGAATACTGCAACCCCAAAGAGACTATTTTCTTGATTCAGCCCCACTGTATTAGCACTGATCCAAGCTGAAAAGTTCTTCAAAGAATTAGGGAAGATATATGTATGTGTGTATATCTTCCTGTGTTTTATCTCCTCAACTATCTTTCAGCATCTCTTTTCCTTTAACCATATCAACCTGAGCCAAGCAGGTGGGGTGGGGTATGGTTGGCTTCCCATGCTTTGGTGGATGAAGACTGAAGGAAGCACCGTCAAAGACTCGACCCATTTTCAGGTACCCCAGTGAGATGAGGAGCTTTGGAATAAAAGTTTGTTGTGCTGTGCAGTGTAGAGAAGCTCTGTAGGGTGCTGAGGGGTTCTGAATTCTTTCTCACCTCCTTGTTCAGGCACAGGAAAAGAGTTTTTCCTTCAGTGTTGCTTAGACTGGGTGAAACACCACAAATCCAAAGCTTCCCTGAATTTCTTGTGAGGCAGAAGTGTGCTAAGTGCACAGCTAAATGCTTGCAACAAATACGAAAGGGTTTGAAACAATTTGTCTTCTTGTTTTGTTTTCTAGCATTTTGGACAGCGAAGGAAGTTCTTTAATCTTGGTGCTCTCCCACTCTCACCTCTCCGTTATTGATACTCAGTTTCCCACCAGGAGGTTGCAGGCAAGGTTGATCAGAGGCTGTGGCTTCACGATGTGTAGCAAACAACAACAAATTGGTCCTTAAAAATAATTTTTCTTTCTGTTTCATGTTTTTCTGGGGAAAGAACTCTTTATTTTTCTCTCGTCCTTCTCCAGTAAATGGACACAGCAGACTGAATCCAGCTGTTATGCACAGAGATCTGAGCCTGCACCTAATGAGAGGTTTGCTTCCACAAGTGACTTTCATTTAACCATGAAAGGGAAGCACCACTCCTGAGATCTTGGTGTCTCCCTGTAGCATTCTGCTGCTTCAGAAGGATCTGTTTGGGCTCACATTAGCGACCTCTTCACCCACAAAGGAGAAATAAGAGTTTGTATCCTGCCATCCACTGGAAACATTTCAGCACTTATCACTGATTCTGGAAGTGATTTCCTCTGAGATTTTCTTGGCTTTGTACACAAAAAGTAAGACCTGAGAATTGTTTCATTGCTGTTCCCCCCCCCCCCCCCCAGGCCCCTGCACACAGTAGGAGACAACAGCTTATTTCCTTTTGTTATTATCTTGGTAGGTTCTGGGAGGCTTTTTTTGGTCTGTTTTTATAGCCAACAGTTGGAAGCTTTTATTTTCTCTACATGGTTCTTCACATACAGTGGGGACTTCTGTTTTTGTGATTCAATGATATGCTTGTCCATTTACAATACTTGATTACTTTTTGAGTACATAATAGATTGAGGGGAGAGTTCTTAGGTTCTTGCTTTTAATTTCTGTTTGAAGTAGTTATTTAAATAAGACAAAAATAAAATGGACTCTTTGAATAACTGGGGAAATGGAATTACTGACTTTCATAGAAGTCACTGAAGCAATGGGATTCTAATTGAATCAACTGATAGAATGAGATACTTATAAATCTAAACTATTTGCTTTTGACAGAATTTTAATTTTTTAAAAATTATTTTCAAACAGAGCAGCCAAGAAAAGATTTCTTTTTTTTAACTCTTTTATGTCTGTAAGAAATTTATTTTGAATAAAGACCTTTTTCTACAGATGTTTCTTTGCAAGCTTTTGGGCATCTGTTCTGAATCCCCTGAGTCTTAATTGCAATAGTCTCTGTAGACATTAAAAATAAACTGTGTACAACGTAAAAACCAAACTCATTCTGTGGAAAAGCCTGCTATGATTAAAATTCTCAAGAAAATTTTGGATCCATACTGCCTTCTGAGGATTAAAGGGAGTCTGATTTGTCCATTTGAGAAGGAAATTGGGTCAGTGTCTTGAATGGCAGCTTTCCGGAGTACTGAAAATATAATATTTTTTATTATTTGGAATGTGAATGTGAATTTAGGATACTTTTTTTTTCTTCTCCATTGAAATTATTGCATGACAGTGTTACTAAAGACATTTGGGAGGGGAACTTACTCCATGAGCTGTGTAGCAGAGGGAAGTGAATAACCTGAGGCAAAACAAGAAAGCAATCGGAACAAGTTCAGGTCAGGGATTATTGCTTCAGGGATTAATAGCTGAGAGCATCAAGGCAGTAGTGAGGTGAAAGCAGGCTAAATACTTTAGAGCTGCAATCAGACTATATGAAAAGAACTTGTAGAAACATGGCAGTCCTGGCATGTAAATCAGGTTTTTGCCAGGAATGATGGAGGTGCTTGTATAGAAATGGTGAGGAAATTTATATTTTATATTATATACACAACCCCCCCCCCCCAAACAACAAACTAGTTTCATGATTGCCTTAAAAACTGATCCAGTTAAACTTGTGCGGATCCTTAATGTCAGTGTGTTTAAATACCTTAGCTTGTTCTGGTAACCAAATCCAAGCCTGTCTCAATCCTGTTTAGATACATCTATATTTATGCAAGTTAACAACTTCATTTCCTAGGATGCTTAAATGGCTGGGCCAAGTGGATGCAATCCTGCTAGCAAAGCTGTGCTGTGTAAAAATGGTATGTCTGCCTACTTCAGCTCTAGAAAGTAACCTTGATAACTTAAACTTCTTCTTTACCTGATGCTCAAATGTTCCCACATCGACGTGCTGGGTTTCCTCAGCAGTGTGATGTTTCCAAGTGCTCAGGTTGTCTGCTCCTGCACTGAGTGTGTTGACACCAGCTGCTTCCCTGGCTCTTGTTTCAGGTCTATGCAGACCTGTCCCCAGCCTGATGAGGCACCAGGATGTGCTGCAGCCTTCTCCAGCAGCAGAACTGCATCGAGGTCCCCTTGTTCCTGTCCTGCCTGCGTCCTGTGTTAAGCATGGTAAGAATGAAACATTGTTTAGAGTTTACAGAATGTCCTGATTTGGAAGGAGTGCACCGGGATCATCAAGCCTAGCTCCTGGGTGAATGGCCCATACAGGATTGAGTCCATGACCTTGGCAATGTCTGTGGATATTCTAACTTGTCCTTCCCTCAAGCATCTTCTAGTTGTAAGAAAAGTAGATTTCTTCAGAAGGAGCAATTTAACTAGTGACTTTGTACAGAACCCTTGGATTGTCAAGGCTTGGGATGTTTGCAGTGTGAGTTGTGAAGGCTGTGGGCTGTAAGCACTTCACCTAAACTGTGCAGTGTCCAGCACCCCAGAATGTCGTGCTGTGAGCAGCAGCACAGCTACAGCAGATATTTATATCTGCCATGGAAGGGGCATGGCACGCTCAGGGAGCCAAAGGGAGAAATTCTGTCTGTACGGTCTGTGCCTATCTGCTAGGACTGGCATTCTGGATCAAAGGGATGAGTTTTCTCCCTTCCAAGACTTTTTCTTGTTATAGATAGGCAAGTTTGCTTTTATGTAAAAGGAGAAGACATACCAAAACAGGGTATCCCAGCTTACAAATCTTTAATAGTGTCAATATTAAGAAAGAAACCTCTAAAATCAGGTTAGCCTCCTGACTTCTGACTGAAGTGTGATCCAGTGCTCTGTATACACAATTCAGTATTACTTATCCAGTACTTGATTCTATTTTTCAATGTCTTATTTTAAGTGTGGATTTCCTATATGTGACTATGGAACTGCCATTTATCATATTATTACTCTTTCAGCTCTAGTACCTTGTGAATATGAACTGCTGCTTTTGAATTTTTCCCCTTTTTATCATTGACTGTTCAGTGATTTATTTTTTATTAAGACTGCAGATCAGATGTTCTGTCTTTGAACATTAGCCTTCCATGGGAAGAATGATGAAGGTGGGCAAATGACATCAGATTTAATTTTGCATATTCTCATAGTGAGTTAGTATTTCAGCAGCACTGCTGAGTACCTGCTGAAGCAGTGCTAAGCTCTGGATGTGTAATGGGAAGCCATCAAGCAGCTTGTTACAAGATGTTTGTTTGCATTCTACTCTGAGCAGCTGTAAATAAACATCTTGCAACAAGGCCCTGGTTTTGTCTGTAATTCAGGAAGGAAGAGAAGGAGGGGTTCAAGCTGTTTTCTTCAGGCTGCTTTTGTGTTCTAGTCTGCCTAAGGTGGTGAACTGCTGCATGTGTCTGTGAACAGACCAGAGTGAGCTCCTTGTTTCTTATCCCTGCAGCTCCTTTCAGAAAGCCCAAGAGCCCCTCACTTTATTCTGAGGATAAGACACTCCACTCCTTTATTTTTTGAACCAAGGTTCTCTTTTATGTGACCTGAATTGATATTAAAGGAGATTATTCTGAGGCCCTCCTGTTGCCGAGTTGTTGCCAAGTCTTTGCCAAGACTCATCTGTGTCTACTTGTAGGGCAGAGTTCTTGGCAACCAGCCCTATCAACTTTCTTCTTCCTCCTGCTGCTGGTGTAAAAGCCAAACACAATGGAAACAGACCACGTCTTTCTTATCTTTTGATCACTTTTTTTGCTCACATTGGATTTCTGCCTTGCCAGCATTGAAAATTATTAAGAGCTGGTAATTCAGCCATGGTTAGTACTAGGTATAACTTATACCATAATGTTGATTCCCTTTTCTTTTCACTTACCTCCTATCCCCAGGGTAACGAAAGTGACATTCATGAAAAAAGAAAAGTTAGGTCAAAATTACTCAATTTTCCAGCGGAGCTAAACTTGGCTGCACAAGTCCTGAAGGACGGGTGTCTACTTTCCAGAAAACAAATTATATATTGATTTCCTATTAAAAGAGAGTACTGACAGGAACTTTCAAAACAAAAGACTTCTTTCAGCAGAGCATTTAAATATGGGACTGCTTAAATTGTGCACAGTCTGAGGAGCTCTTCAGTGCCTGCTTTGAATCCCTGTGCCAGCCCTGCCCTGGCCTCACCTGGGCTTTGCCCAGTGCTCAGGGGTCACCTGCCACAGTGATAACATGCATCTGGCATCCCTCAGCAGACTGCTGAGATTTTGAATTTCTGAAGAGTGTCAGAGCCCACTGAGGGTTTTCTTTCCTTTCTCTCTTTTTTTTTTCCCCTTCTTCTGTCACAGTCACAGCATGAACTTCAAGATTCGTTTCAAGTCTTCCTCCATTTTGTGAGGACAGGGAAGAGGTTAAGCAAAATACTTTCATTTTAAAAGCAGGTTTTATTTTCTGTATTTCTACTCTTGTATTGCAATTTTTATTTTCTCCAAATCTTGACCAAAAATTTCCTGGACAAAGGCAAAGAGAAGTAATGCATTTTAGATTTTTAAATTACTTTGTCAGATGAGGAGCAGCAGCTTTTTTGAGATGGATATTTTTGTCTTGCTGTATGATTAGTCTGCTTGTACCTTTGCATGTGTGCAGGTACCATTGTTACTGCTGCTGTGGGTGGTGATAATTTAATTGTCCTGGAACACAAAACAGGGGGGTTGCCCCTTTTATTTTATACATTTTTAATTTGCTATCCTAGCAGTGTTTTCTCACAGGATTTATTCAGCTCACAGTATCACTTCCCAAGTAACTTTACCCTGTGTTCCACCCAGGTGATCCCTGCTGTGGATGCCTCTCCTTCAGGGATGAGAGGCTGGTTCTTGGCAGGAGCTGTTCCTGCTTGCCCCAGAATGGAAGAATGACAAGCTGAAATAGTGACTCATAGAGAAAATATCTTTCAAGTACAGGAAATGAGGAGACACAATATCAATCTTTTCCAATCGTATTTGTCAAAAGCTCTATGAAAGAGAGGGGGATGATAAACTTTCAGGTATTTCTAATTTGAAAAATACCTGTAGGACTTGCTCCAAGCAGATTGTGGGTTTTTTGTGTTTTGTTTTTTTTTTTTTTTTTTTGTTAAGATTCTCAGGAAGCTATAAAACACAGCAAAGTGATGGCAATAAGATCCCACCAGTTTCTTAAATAGATGAAAGGATGCTTCAAAGTCTATTTGTTTAGCCAGTCTCTCTTTTCATCTCTGTTAATTGCTGAGAAGGATGAAGTAGCATTAGTATGCACAGCTTGTGAATTATAATCTTTAAAAGCAATCTTTTTTTTTTACCATAGGTGTTAACCTTAATTCTGATTTCCCACAGGTGCAGCATGTGTATTCACTGACATACTTAGAAATTTAGTGCCATAATAATAAAAAAAAAGACAAAGTAAATGAATAGGTCTGTAAATTGTTTTATTAACTGAGAGGGCCTCTTTTTAGGCATCCATATTCTTTTGTTTTTTGTTTAAGTCTCCTGTAATAATAGATATAATCTTGAAAATTGGGAATGGTATTAGAGTTCTTGTAATAGTTCATTTGGAAACAATCTTAGTATTAAGTTGTCCGATTCTTGTACTACTTTTTACTATATGCAGTAACACATGAAAAAGCTGTCTTTGGTAATACAATCCAACTTTTGAGTTTTGCATGGATATCTAAGAGATCTTGTTTCTCATCTTCCAAGTTTATTCATGGTAGTCCTAATCCCTAAATCGAGACTGAGAGGAAAGCTTATATATATGTATGGAAATGTGTGTGTGTTTAGGCATGACAGAATGGGCTATGTCTGCATCACAGCGTGTTACCCAACAGCATGATATCCATTCTGTCCACGCTGTTATAATGTTGTTTCTGGTGTCTGAATGAAAAATAATTTGTGAACTCAGGCTTGGTCATCTTCAGCAATTGGAATGCCATATGGCAGGTGACTAGTTTATCACTGCAATGTTTTTGAACTCAATATCAGATAGCAAGGAAGAAAATTGGTGTGAAAATTGCAGTTGGAAATGTGTCAGAATTCACTTCTTAAAAGTTGTTTGGCATGTATCTTTCCACTCTATAGAGGAATTTCTCTAGCCTGGGTACAGCTCAGAATGAGCTTGTAGCAGCTGGTGTGTTTCAGTGTGTTCCCCCCACCAGTTTGGAAGCATCAGGGTGGTATTATCAAAACAGAGATAATCCTAAAGAGAAAATAAAATATGGAGGGGGAGAATGAACTCAGCTGTCATTGCACACACAACTTTTTCAACCCCACTGAACCAAAAGCTGCCTGGAGCTGTAACGTTCTGCACGTGTCAAGGGCATATCAGTTTGGCTCTGGTACAAATGACATCTAAACCAGCACAACGGAGGTGGGGGAGGATTCTGCTCTCTGGAAAACTGGTTTTTTGGCTTTGAGTGCCTTCCAAAATTTTTTTTTAAGTGTCAGTTAACCTTTGGTAGGTAGATTAGCAGGCATGTGGGATTCTTCTCCAACAATGCTGTAGTAGCTTTTTTCCCCCTCTGTACCTGAAGAGGCATATCATTGTGCACAGATCTTTGTATCTGGTGGCCCCTCAAGAGCTCTTAAACAGGTCTGTTTCCACCTTCCTTTGACAGTGGCTGCCTTCCCAGGTTTTCTGCTGCATACAGAAGAGGTAGTTTATAAAGATATAGAGCCCAGTGACTATAAAGGAGCTCAGTGTCTCAGTTTGTCATGCTTTAAAGGATTGTGGGCACCCTGAAGGGAAGATTAGTGGAGGATTGTCCAAATTGTCAAGGTTCTGAATTCTTTTTTAGCAACCATTTTCTTGCATCAGCTTAGAAAAGAAAGTCTGTTTGTGGGGGGAAGGTAGTGAATGAGCAGGAATGATGGCATTCCCTCTGTTTAGGACACTGATCACTGACCAGTGCAGCCCAGTTTTTCAATTCCAGATCTAAGTATCTGGCCCAGCCCATTGAGACCTAAAGCATGAACTTTGAGCATTTTGTGCTTGCCCAGAAACTGAAATCAAGGAACCTAAATATTCAATGTATCTTCTTGCACAGGGTTGCCTTCTCCAGCTTTGATGAAAAAATACTGTGTTTCTCTATGTCTTCCATTAGAGACACCTTATTTTGTACTCTTGATGTAAATTGCTCTCTCTCTCTCAGTATTCTGACTTAGTGTCTGTTCAGTTTCTGTTGCCCTCACTGTTCTGCTTGTACCCCCCCGCAACAGTGATGCTGGGATGTGCCAAGGTGAAAAATTCATCTTGATTAAGCAAAGTCACTGGTCAAATATGAAGGGAAGAGGCCAGATCTCACTGCCACACACTACACATATGGTCAACACATGTGCCATGACTGCAGTGCTTTTGGGACATATCATTTCAGCCCATTCCCATGAATAATCTGTCCAGCACAGGCACAGTAAATCCACTGCTCCTGGATAGGCTCAGGTGCACTGTGTGGGCTGTGTGCAGTGGATGTCTGTACACTGCAGCTTTCCAGCAGACCCTTATGTATGCCAGATGTCCAAAAGTCCCAACCAAATGTCAGACTCAGATTTTATTGGATCAAAATTTTCCCTTGGGAAAACTGTCTCTGTGACAGGAAGGAGGTGGTGTATTGTTCATGGCTGTGCTAGGGAGGGGGGTGATTTTTAGTGCACTTGTTTTGCAAACCTGATAAAGCACCAGATAAAGAAGAGAAAAATTGCAAATTGTAGGAGTTTGATAGGAATTAATGATTCTAAAAGAGTAGATCCTAGAAAAATAGTTTAGGTTTGAATTGCAGGACATTATTACAAGAGGTGGGTGTTTTTAAGGTCAATACTGAAAAGTCACTGTCCTGGTAAGAGTTCTCTGAGCTGACAGCTTCTGAGCTTGTGCCCAGCACAGCTACTGCCTGTCCTATTCAAATTGCTGATTTATTTCAGGCATCACTGCTTGTTACACTGTAGGCAACAGGAATGAAACCCAATTCACTACTGGCCATTGCTGTAACAGGGAAGTTAGTGATGCATAAACCTGGCTTTGGCCACCTGTGCAGGCAGGAGTCTTTTTGTCTCCCTTTTCCCCTGATGGGATTGACAGGGAGAGCTTAGCCCTGTTACACTTCCACCATGGTCATGCTTGCCCTGAATAAACTGGTGTGAGCCTATTCCCACTCTGAACTGGAAGAATAAAACATACAGTATTGGTATGTGTGATGCCTGGAAGAAGTGGAAAAGTATTTGTGGTTGAAGAAACTTGGGCCAACTAGCTGAGCAGCCATGGGCTCTGCATTTAGAGCCAAGAGTAAAGTTGATGAGTCTTTTATATACTTCCAGCAGCTTCAGTATTATCTCAGGTGCATTCAACAGTACAGCTGTAAATTACAGTGAGAAGAAAATTCAGCCAAACAACCTGTTTTGTAGTTAATCTATTCAGGCTTTATTCTTCCAGGAAGTTATCCTATTTATGTACTTGCTGCCTGTGGGAGATGGTACCTCTGGGAATGTGTTTCTGGGTCACTGGATGTTGCAAGGATACACATGATTAGAGAGAGAACCAGCTCTGTGTCTACAGTATCACTTATTCCCAGTCTCAGCAGGTAATAAATAGTGTCACAAAGCATGGCAATAGTCGATATACCTACTAAACCATCTGTTCAGAACTGCTCAAATGGACTTGGCTAAGCAATTATCCCCCAGGGGCTGTTTATATGTTAGAGTATCTCCTTATCCTTTAGATCCTTAACCTTTAGACAGGTCCACATAGCAATGCCTTGATTTATTTTCTTTGTGTGGTCTTGACCTTCTGGCAGATTCAACATTACCCCTCTCAAGAATGTAGATCATGCTAGAAATGAATTTCTGTATTTCCCAGCTGCTGGTTTTGTGTGAGGTTTTGTAATCTCTCCTATTAAGCTATCACACTCAGGCCTAATAATCCACTGAGGCTGGACAGGATTCATGCAATGTAAGGACTGCACTTTGGGATAATACTGTTCAAAATATGCTAACTCTCCTGCCTTTTCATTTTCTTTTTTTCTCTCAAGCCCCGAAAAGCTGTAGAAATCATGTTCTTTGCAATTAAACTTTCTCTTTAGGAGCTTTCACTCCCTCTATTTGAAATGGAGAGAAGAAATCTTATAGACTGGAATAAGACACAGCAAAAATAAAGTGGATTTTTTTTTAATTGTCTCCTATTAAATAAATACTGCAGCTTTCAGTGGGTAAATTTAGCTGGGCTGGCAGTACCCAAATGCCCTACATTTCTAATGGAAATGCATTGCTGTAGCTGCATTACGTGGGCATAATGAAAAGTGGCCTGTGAGTCTGTGTTCCTGGTGGCCTCACAGAGGATGCTGTGGCTTGGGAGAGGCATGAGGAATGGCTTCATTTCCCTGCTTTAGAAGTGCTGATCCCTACAGCTCCCAGCTGAAGTGAATGCTGGCAGGGCTGTACCCCACTGCTATCAGTGCTGTTCGTGTTCTTGGGGTAAAAAACAATGTTGTAGTCCCTCCACTGTGTGCTTCAACTTTTCACCCAAGTAGTGAGGCAAAGGAATATCATGCTGTCAGTAAGATGACCTGACATCTCTTATCTCCATGTTTGCACATAAGTTAAAACTGTTTCATGTCTATTTTAAATGAGCCCTGTGATTTATTTCTTAGGCTCTGAACTTGCTTTGTGGCTTCAACTTTCGAATCACAGTAAAGGCTTGATAGTCTTTACAAACATATCTGTGGGCTGCTTAGAAAAACTGAATCTGTCATGACATCTGTAAAGCAGTCAGGACTTTAATGGGCAATCCCTGATGCAAAACACTTTGTGCCTTTCAGGAAAGAGCTAAATATATTTTAAAAGGTGTATAAAAAGAGAGGTTACAAAAGGCCTGACACTGTGTCCTTCTGTGCTCATGAGGAAATTTCTAGTTCTGGGCCCATGCTGCTGAAGGCAAATCTGAGGCTCTGGCCTGCAGTGGATATGTCCTAGGGCTGCAAGCTCTGCTCTGGGGAGATGTTTCTAATAATATTTGCTCTGCTTTTTGACTGTGAAATGAAGGCTAATGACATCCTGGCCTCTACTCTCTTATCTGTACACTAAAAGGCACAACTCTTGTATTACCTGCTGAGGTCTGCCATAGTTGCAGAAGACAACAGCCAGCTTCTGGAATTTTAAAAATTTAATGCTTTCTAACTATATAGAGATAGTTCTTATAGAATCATGAGCTACTATTCAGTTCAGGCTTGCTCATGGAAAAGGAGGTGGCTTAGCACTGGTAGTGGTGGCAGCTACTGCCATGGCTTGGTCCCTCGTTCCTTGTTGTGGTCTAACAAAGAACATCTCTATTCCTAGCAGGATGTTTTCTTCTCTGTTTTTCTTGCCTTTTCCTCAAGAACAAGTCTCTGTGTGCTGGGGCAGAAAAAGATGGTATAACTCTTGCTTTGTTACACGGAAACTTCACAGGATTACAGTCTAAGGAGAAAGCGTATTTATTATGGCATCTTTTTCATCAGTGGATGTTAGAGGAATGCACAAAGAAGGTCAACACCATTATCTCTTCTGCAGATGGAGAAACTGTCTCTGTAGTCACTGCAGGCAGGGAAGCTGTCTCGCCATACAGACATTGCCTGGAACCTGCTCTGTAGCCCATAACTGAATTTGAACTTGCATGAGAATTTATTCTTTTCAATTGCACCTTTGGAGCCTGTTTGACCTTTTTAAAGGATTATTTCTCCAACAGTAAATATGAAATATTATTGCAGAGATTTCTGCATCACTTTTATTAATTACTTTTGGTCTGTATTATTTGAAATGAAGGTTGTTTAATTAAGCTGCTCAATTTTTAAAACTGGCAGTATTTTCCTACTAGTGTTATAGTAGCCAATGATCAGAAATAGCACTTCAGTGCTGTGTGTGTCCACACTTCATGAATAATTTTCTCTCTCAACACAGAAGTTTGCTTTGAAGAAAGGTAAGGATTAATTTTTCAGATTTATTTGAGCTCTAAATGTCCAGCAGCCTCAGTGGAGAAACTTTGGGGGGCAGAAAAATGATGGGAAATTGCACACCAGACTATTCCCTGCCTATGAAGTCATGCTGAAACATGAGGCTGATATGCTGCAAGCAGCTGGAGTGTTTCGACTTTCAACCAGTGATTTTTACACATGACTTGCTTAAAAACTGATGGCTTGTTTAGGGTTGGCTTAAGACAAAGCAGTTTAAATAAAGAGCTGGAGATGAGTAGGATTAAAAGTGTAATTTGATATAGATATGAATGTCAGGGTCAGCAATATTTAGCATTTAAAGGACAAGTTTTAGAAGGAAAATTAACCTTCCCGCTTCAGGATCCAGCCTATTCTTTGTTCCAAAGGTGGGACTCCCCTCAGTAGCTTCATCACCTTACTTTGCCTGGCTTACACTTTTTTCTTCTTGAAAATCTGCTTTAACTTTGGGAGAAAAAAGAGAAAACTGGAGAACCACCCGTGTGTCTGGCTCTTTCTGTGCTTGTCCACGTGTGTGTGGAGGGAAGGGAAAGAGAAGTGCATATACACGTAAAATACACACCGTCAGGGCCTCTGGTCTTGGCCTTTGTAGCTTCATTCACCATCTGAAAAAATATCTTTATATTTTTGCCAGCTGTAGTGGGCATACCAGTATGTTAACACATATTTCTGCACATAGCTGGGGAAGACACGTGTCCCCTCTCTGGACTAGTAGCCAGAGTAAGAGGATCTCAAGGACTGACTCTCTTCTCACTGTGAGGAGGAAACAGGAGCAGGGAATAAATCCAGCAACTGACTCAGGGTTTCTGTGTTCTAGTAAGGGATTCAAACCATGAATGATTTACACTCATTAAGTTTGAATTTCAGTCCAAATCTCAGCAAATTTTATGCTGCATTTCTCTTTTGCACATTTAAGATAAACCATCAGTGTGGAGCAGTGATATCTCTTCTGTCTGCTCCAAGCATCTGAAGGAGTCACAGAGCTCATCCTTGGCAAAACATCTCTGTTACAAGCAGTGCTGTTTGTACCTCAGGTTCCTGTTGCCTGCCTGTCTGCTGCCCCTTTGCCCCAGGAATGACCTGAGAGCAGCTTTGATTTGCAGAGTGAATGTGGAGAAGCCTGAGGAGGGCAGGGTACCTTGGTGAGCAAAGTGTTGTGTCGTGTTGTATGGCAGCCTGTTCCAAAGGTTAGCAAGCATCTCCCACTCGTGCTCCCAGGGAGTCTGCCAGATTAGATATTTCTGTCCTGGCATACCTCTAAAATCATAATGACTTTTATTTAGCGTTAATGTGGATGCCTTGAACACTTCTATGGGACTTCCATTGTCAAGTCAGCATTAAAGTGCCATTAAAACAAAGTGTTACTGTAAGAAGCAGAACCTGCCAAACATTTCTCAGAAGAGCACAGCGCTTTACAAGATGAGTAAGCATTCATCCCTCTCCACTTTCATGTGAAAGTCAGTGATAAGTCTTTTTATTGATTGGACAAAACAATAGAGAAGGGACGTGTGAGAATTGTTGGCAAGACTTTTTATGACAAGTGGCAGATCAGTGGATATTAATTTGCTCTTCCTTGCACTGCAGTGTCTGAGATGAATCTTCATTGGTAATCAGGAGAACATGATGTGATACTGCACAGGAATACAGGGCACTTCCTGTATAAAATTGCCAAATCGTTCAGCCTGAAATTGTGACTCCTAGCTATAAAACCACGTTACAAAACTCTGACAATGTTTAAGTGAACTATATTTGATATTTCCCTGTAGCATTGACTATATCTTTATTATAAAGCTACATTAACAGTGAGGCACAAGTTGCACTGAAAGCTCAGGGGTTAGGCTCCTATGTCACTTATGTGACTTGAGAAAGTTTTAACTGAAAAGATCAAAATGACCAAAGAGTGCTCAGGTTTCCATGGGAATCTTCTGTATTCTGCATCACAGAACCTTATCCTGCAAAAGTAGTGTAATAAATCCTAAGATCACTTTACAGCCCTCCTCTACTCCATGTAGACGATTTATAGCAGAAGTGGCCAAATGATAAAGACAGGAAAAAGTAAGAAATAACATTAGTGAGATCGTGAAATTGACTGAATAAATAAATCCTGTTCTCTTTGTTTGCAATCCTCATTTTGCAAGCTTTGAGGTTTAGTGAGGCAACACTTTCCAGCCTTGCTCTTCATTGTTTTAAAATAGAATATTCTACCCCATACCAATCCTATGAAATATGTGACAAAAGCATGGGCTGACAAAAAATAAGATGGGGAATTTTAATAAGAAGTGTTTAGGTGCAAAAAATCAGGATTTGTTAGAATTATTTGCTCTCAGTAAGAGACAGGAAACAATAAGATTTCTTAATTTGAAACTGGAAATTTGAGAGGGGCTAGCTGCACGGACACCTCTGAATGACCCAAGTGAGATGCTCTTGTAGAAGCTGAGATTGCTCTGCCCAGTTTGGGTTGAGAGTCTGAGCTCTGGATTTCCCTCATTCTAGCTTTTGGTTAACTGGTCTTTCTTTTTCCTGCTGGGGCAAAGGTTTGAAAAGACCCTGTTATATCTGGTTGTGAGAAGTGAGTGTTTTGAAATGTTAGTTTTGTCAGACAGGAAATCCTTTTCCTCCCTACCTGAAGGTGCCTGATGTTCTTGCTCTCTGCTGAACAGATACTTTGCAGGAGTTGGAATGGAAATGTCAGACAAAAGAGCCTCTCATGTCTTTTTGATAGCCCTGGAAACTTCATGTTTGCTATCCTAGGAAGAGTACTAAATGGGGTTTTTTGTGCCACTACAGCATTCCCAAGGAAGATTCACGATTGGATTATGTTCTTAGGCATTATAAATCAGAGCTAATGGCAGAGATAGGTTGATGGCTTGAAGTAAGTGGAAAAATAAATTGGTCAATGCAAAGGCCCAGGGCTGAGAAGACATAAATATAAAATTTACACCCCCCCTAACCCTATTGCCAAAGAAGGAGTCAGACCTCCAATTCTTAAAACATCACTTAAAAAAACAGGAAAAGAGTCAGTTATACGTGATCTTTGCTCCAGTGATGTGAAAGTTGAAATCTGGGACAATACAAAACCTATGTGAAGCTTTTGAAAAAGTGTAAGTTCTGTGTTTCCTGAAAAATAGAGAGGTATGTAACATGAAACATTAATTTTGAAACAGTATTAGGCTTTTTCAGGGGAGAGAGCAGAAGAGACAAAAATCTTTATCAATATCAGATTAGAATGAGATATTAAAAGAAAAGCTTATATTCAGTCTCATGGGGTTGGACTGTGAGAGTTGAATGCCTCTATTTGGCCTTGATAATTATTCTTTTATCTTTTGTGCAGTGTTGGTATGTTTTCACCCCCAGCCTGCTGCCTGTGTCCTTGTCTTCTCAACTGCCAGCTATCCTGGCTCAGTTCTCAGCTTTGTTCTCCTTTATGACTCAATCACACACTGTAAAATCTCTGCTGAGGCCATGATTCATCACCTGAATGCACTCTCTTGAAAATAAAGTATCTTTTTGTGATAGAAAAAAGATAAAAAAAGACTTTTCAAAGTAATTCCAGAGGCATTTTCAGGCTAGATATCTTTCCTTTTCATATGTTTTTTATTTCATTTAAAGCTATATAACAATATTTAAAAATACAGAGAATATGTAAACCACTAATGGTTATATAAGATGCAAAAGAGCTCTCCCATAAATAAATTTTAAAAAACATAATTCCAAGTGGTTGTTGGCACCAGTCTGTTTTGCTGTTCAATGTCACACTCTTTCTGATCCCGTTTATAGAGACATGTGTTATAGCAACATCTCTGAAGGGAATTGAGCTGTTCTGAGGTGCAGTTGCCACAGGAGATGAGAGTTAGGATGTTGGTACAGACAGGGATGTGTTTTATTTGCCTCATCTGTAATGGAAGGTGGGCTTGCTCTGTTCCTCTGCTGTTTTGGATGCCTTTAGAAGAATCTACTCTTTTGTTAGTGCATGTGAAGGAGAGCCTTGATTTTATTGGGAGAAACATGATCTCCCTGCTAATAGATACAGATGGCAGAGGACAGATCCTTTGCTCCAGAGCAGTTTTCTTTTGGAGAATGCTGATCTCTATGAATTAGTATCTGAACATGAATATAAGAATTGGTGATAGCCCTTCATTTGATGAACCCTATTGTTTCTTTCCTCGTGGTACTCTTGGGATGGTTTCTTTCCAGCTAACTGACAAAAACTATGGCAATAAGAAGATTTTTAACTTGTGTACTCACATGAGGTATTCTGTGGGTTTTGTACAGTCTTGCTTTTGACCAGTGAGAAGGTCTGTTAGTCATGACCCCCTGAGCATGTGAATCATCTGAGACATCTCATGAGAACGAACCTTCTGGAACACAGAAGGGAGAAGCTGGGTTTCCCAGCTGAGACAGTTCTAACCCATTCAACACAGGCCAAAGCTGGGAGCCAGCCACCTCCAACCTGTACTGTGGCACTTGCAGTGCAAGGCAGGAGCTGTTAAGCACAGGGATGCAGAGCAGTCCTGCTTTACTCCTGCCTCTCTGGACAGCCATTTCCCCACTTCCATTGAGTGTATTGCATGGCTCAGCTCAAAAGCAATTCCTAAAATAATGCTTGTGGTAATACTGGATTGCAAATATCTCTGTGTGTGGGAGGGGGTAGCTGTACAAAAAGGAGCAGGGAGTACAGACACAGGTTTTTCTGATTCACAAGTTGCTTCTCTGACTCTCCCAGTGGAGCTTACCCATGGGGATGCTGTTCTTTGATTTCTTCAGCTGAGGAAGCTGCTTGGGAGTTGAATGAGGAAGGTGAGCTCAGTGTAGGAAGGAGGGAGAGAGAGAAGGAATTCCCTTTGTGGAGCTTGAGCCAGTGCATGCTTTCTCCTGCTCCAGTATATTGCATATCTTTAGTATCTGGGGGTTTTAGTGCCCTAATAATGCTTAGAGCTGCAGGTGCATCCCAGAGCTGTGTTAAGTCCAATGATCTATACACCTTTTTGGAAAACTTGCAGCATTTTCACAATGGGCCCTTTGGCTTTAATGGGATTTTTAGTGAAATGAACTTACACAAATAGTCTATCATTTTTGTGGA
Source organism: Rhabdornis inornatus (assembly GCA_013397075.1). NCBI lineage: Eukaryota > Metazoa > Chordata > Aves > Passeriformes > Rhabdornithidae > Rhabdornis > Rhabdornis inornatus. The sequence goes on along the minus strand of VWZS01002380.1, from coordinate 125,721 downwards.
TTTTTTTTTTTTTGGGAAAGTAATTTAAGGACAGTGACCTAAAGAGGCTGGAGTTTTTCTTGAAGCACTGAGTCTGTGGCACCACCGTGGTGAATATTTCATGTAACATGAGGAGAATCCCCAGTTCTTTTAAATTGTTCACACCCTGTGAAATTGGAATGCAGTTACTAAAACTGTCAGAAATTACTAGGTTCAGCATATGTGCTTCACCTGCTGAGGTTGGCCCTTAAATGTTATCACTTATGAATAGGCTCTAAAAGACAAGACATGGAATTATGATACCCTTACAGAGGCCTAACAGTATTCTCTGTGTGTGTATATATATGTATACAGGTATATTAATTCTAATTCTGAGAGTTCCGTGGTTTGGAAAACCATTTTGCCACACTTGGGAAATGAGTTCTATTTCTGGCCCTTCCCATTTCTATGTTAACCCTTGATAAGTCTGTTATACCTCTTTACTTGCCTGTAAAAGGAGGAACCGTGGTTTTGCTTTTTATCAGGTACTTTGAGGTCTAGGATTGAAAAGCCTTTGAGGAGTTTTCCTCCTGGGGTTTTAAAATAAGCTTTTTCTTAAACAAAAACAACTGCACTCGTGAAGAACAAATGTTTCTTGTTTTTACTGTTCTTTACTCTGACACCCCAGAATAGTATCGCAAATATTTTTGTTCTCGAGTAATTCTGTTTGTGTGTTCTGTGTGTACATTTGTGTTCACAAAACCATTGCTGGTAGCAGCAGGCTGTCCTGTCTTTGCAGGGATAGCGTGACAGCAAATTGTGCTCCCTTCTGCACACCCTGACCCTGGCAGGCAGCGTGACATTTCGGGGAGGCATGTCCTGACACAGCCCTGCTGAAGTCAAGTGGAGCTGGGACCATGAACTGGCTGAGAAACTGCCTGAAAATCGAGGTGAACTGACACTCCTGCAAGCTTTTTATCTGGTGTGGAGCACCTGGAATTAATCTATCTTCCTTCCTCTCCTTCCCAGCTATCAACCTTACCAGGGCTCAGGGCTGCAGCAGGGCTGATGGGTGTCACATGGCTTGGGACAGGGGATGTTTCCTGTTTCCATACTATTATTAATACTATTGCTGTTGAAATTTTATTCTGATCAGCCCTAGGATTTATGTGGAATAAAACTAACTGTATGCACCTGGCAGCTGTAATGGAGCCACCAGCAGTCATCACTGTGGCACCAGCAGCCTATTGTGATTGAGAGCATTTTCCTGATGGCCCTAAAAGGTCCTGAGCTGTTGTTGTCCTCTCGTGCTCTTTCCAGGTGCAGTCCTTTAAGAATTAATCTACCGGGAATTACAGTAGCATTAGAGGGTGGGAATTAAATTACAATATTGATTATGCATATGTATTTATACCCTGCACAAATGGAAAAGCAGCTGCAAGGCTACCTGGAGTGGAGAGTTTGGCTGGATGTTTACAAGGCTGCTGGATGGTTGGAATGATTGATTGCCTCACAGTAACCTTTCTGTGTTCCAGAGAGCATCCACTGTGTACAGAGAAATCACTGCTCCCTCAGGGAGGACAGAGTTTGTAATGCAAATGTCAAATAATTTTTATATTGAAAACTAAATAAAAGGCCACAACGATTTTTATTAGTGGTTTCTTTAATGAATTCACTGTCCTTTGAGCCTAAACAATTCTGGTTTTAAGCACAATCCCCCAGATTGGTATTTTATAACCTGTCAACTTTCTCTTCTAGATTTGGTAGTCTTAAAACTGTCAATTTTGATCCTTGTTTGATCTCTATCAGACTAAAAAGTTTCCTGTATAAGAAAAACAAACAAAAGCGTAGAATTAGATCTTTAAAAAGAAATTTATTTTATTTTTGAGGTATTTACTGACGTAAAAACATACAATGGGTTTACTGTTTTAGTGCTGGAAAATTGTCAAGGAGACAATGAACTATAAATGATACAGATTATATATCCCACTGTATAATTAGGACAGCAAACACTCTACTGGAAAATATTTTACAGACTACTTTATATAATGGAAAGTTCACAGCAGTCTAACAGAAAGCAGCTAATATGTCTCTTAATATGAATTCTACCAGAGATTTAAATTAAGGTTTGAACACTGGTGCTTTACAGTCTGTCAGTCTTTGTAAATGATTACACCTGCCTGCACAGCCTAATTTTGAAACTATTATTGTTCAGAATTAACCTGCTAGAAAAACTCAGCAGAGATTTGATGTGGTTTTCTCAGTTTCCTTTGCTATGTGAGCAGATCTTATGGACACTGCCTTGAAACTTGTTCCTTGCTTCTTTTCTGTGACTTGTGGTGACCAGTTTGTCATGTATTTTGAATACTTATTTTTCTGTTCTGTGATGAGAGAGCTGCCACAATTTTTTGATTAATTAAGATACTATTTAAGGATGACAGACAAAAACAGACTCTTTAGATTTCCATATATATTCCTTTGTAGCATTGGTGTGACAGAGAATTTTTGTGAAAACATATCCCCAATGGAATAATCAGGAATGTAAATGCAGGCCAGGCTGGATGGAGCTCTGAGCAACCTGGTCTAGTGAAAGGTGTCCCTGCCTATGGCAGGGGGCTTAAATATCACCCCATTCCAAGGTCCCTTCCAACTCAAACTATCCTGTGACTCTGCTGGTTTGACTGAGACAAAGATCATTGTCTTTGTGTGATGTTTTATTCCACTGTGCCCATACAGTACACCAGTTTTCACTTAAATGTGTGTTTCACTACTTACTCTGGAGTATCTGGTTTTTGGTATCCTGAACTTTTATTTATGTCTCAGGCCTTACCCAAGGAATGTTGTTCTTGTTGAAAGCTTCTACTCCCAGTTAGTTGTGGGTCTAGTTACTCAATATTTCGTGAGTACTATTGATGGAATGAATTCTGCTTTCTCCTCTCTCTGTGTGAGCTGGTGGTACTGCAAATCCTTTTGATTGTTAATGAGAACTTGACTTTGTGCAAAACTATAGCCCAGAAAAGGAACACACAAGAGATGTCATTTGTTTTCACTACTTTGTTTTATGGCCACATTTTGTGGCAGTATTCTGCTTGCTTTACTGGAAAAATGCAGCATGGAAAGAATGTGGGCTTTAATAAAAAGGGTTAAAGAAACCCTTGTGGCCATGTTTCCTGATTCTTGGTAGTCACGAGATCTCTTTGCTTTCAATCCATGCAGACACACTAATGCATCTTGTATTTATCATAACATTGAGTTTGCTGGACTTGTTGGCTCCAAAGGTCTAATAAAAGTCTTTATATTAGCTTTAATTGTCAGGAGGGGGAAAAATGGCCATAACAGACTGAGAAGTGGATTCTGGCTTGGTACAACAGGCTCCAGCCAGAGGGATCTGAATAGACTCGGTGCTTCTCTGTCCTCTTAGGTGAGTGCTGGCACTGCCCTTTCCTCCAGGCTGGAGGGACCAGCTCATTCAGGCTGGCCAGGAAAAGGAGCAGCACCACGGTGCAGAGAGACTGCTCCTCACCAGTGCTCTGGGGAAGGTTCCCTGGGGCTCACGAAGGGAGGAGATGGAAGTTTGTGTGGTGTGTCCCAAGCTGGATCCATGATCCTGAGAGATACCTTCCTTCCCCCTGAGCTTTCATTCAAGCAATGTGTTAAAACTGCATCTCCCTCACAGACTGCCTGAATTGACCCAGCTCCTTTCACATAAAAAATGTGCAGTGGTATGTGCTGAAACTGCATGGTGACTCTTAGGAAGAGACAGGGGTCTACTGAATTGAACTAAGTGCTAGCTACTAGTTGTGTATCACCCTGGTTAACTGTAAAATCATCCTGAGAGTAGGCAAAAAACATATTCTAGTACAGAGAGAGAAAGCACAAACATGGTTCAAGAACTGAATGAAAGTGAAGGAAGATGAATTGGAGATTATAATTAGAAAGCAAAGGAGCAGGCAGGTTTTCCAGCCTCAGTGAGAAAAGATGATTGACCTGAGCAGCAGGAGAGAAGAAGAGGAAATATTGCTGACAGCTAAAATGCAGAAGCTATTACTTGAGACTGACCTCTAAAGGAGAGTGGGGGAGGAATGAAAAAAAAGTCCCAGATATGAAACGTGCAGTGTTCATGCCAGAGTCAGGGAAGCCATAGAAACAACATTTGAAGACTAGAGTACACAGAGTGAAGATTGCTGAGGTTATTATGTATATGTTGTTTCATGTTCTGTGCAACATATATTTGTAATATCTGTATTTCATTTCTTGTGTTTATCAGAGTTGTCAAAACACATTTTACAGTATTTGGTAAAGGTGTTGGAGGTGCTGTCTAGGGGTCTCCTCCTCCCATGCTTGCTGCTCCCATTCTTTGCTCAGCAAATCCATGCAGGAGGAGCATTTGTTCAAGAAAAAACTTATTGTGGCTCACCAGTTATTTCATTCCCCCAAAATACCTTTTATAATGTATATATGCCAAAAAATATAATGCTATGTTTTCTTGGAAATATAAAATAAAGGGTCAGCTCTTCAGCCAGGGAGGATGGGAATCATGCTGTAAAATCACCCTGGACAGCATATTTCTTTCCTGAAAAGATGCCTGAAGTGCCCCTGGGAATGCTCAGAGCTTTCTATAACCTCTGCTTTAGCAGTGTGAAATGGTGTGAGTGTTCTGAAGAGTGAGGCTGAGTGCTTTAACCCCACCCCATCACAGCCCTGTGCACAAGGTCAGAGGCTGAGTGCACACAGCTGCATAGGAGCTGGTTTGCCAATCCAGGGACTTGGGGAGACACAACTGTGCCCTGATCCTGGGTCAGGTGTTTGCCATGCACACAACCCTTGCCTTTCTGTCTCTATAGATTGCCCTTTGTACCTAATCTTGACCATTTTTCAGCTATTTTTATTTTATTTTTTCCCTTTCTGATTATGAAATTTCATTGATAGACTTCTGTCCTTTTATAAATTCCATATCAAAAGACTCTTCTGATTATTACTCATTCCTGGACTTTCTCTTGTTTCATATTCTTTTAACTCTACTTCCTTTGCCCCTTCCTTTCCTAATCAAGATTTGTCTTACCTGAAAATACATCTTCTATAAACAGAACTATGCATTTTGGTGTCTAATGAGGCACTTTCCAAAGATCCTAATTACATGTAACAGTTTTGAGTGTTGTTAATGACTGCCTTCTGCTGTGGAAAACTGGCCTCCTGAAAGACCATGTGAGTGTGTAAAATAATTACTTGTCATACTGGGTTCTTTTTCTCAGATAGCAAATTAGGTTCTAGTAATTAGGTCTTGATCACTGACATCTTGTCAATGATGTTATTACCTGTACCCATCTTTTTATTTTTTTTTTAAGTATGATCAAATAATTTGCATCCATGAACATGTAGTGTAAATTTATCCTAAGCTTGTGTTCATCTAGGTAACAGTCAGGCTGTGGAGCACATGGACAATTCAAGAGCATAATGGGCATACTTGCTTCCTCAGGCCACGGTATTTGGAGGCCTAATGATGCAAGAAATCCTCCTAGCTCCTTATTAAGCACCAGTATACCTTTAAAAATCAAGCTGCTATTAAGTCCTGGCTTGAGGTTGGATTTTAGCCTGTCTCTTGCCCAAGATAACTGCATATTTTCAATACAACAAAAGCAGTTGCTCTCTTACTTTGACACCTCTTTGCCACCCCTACTCTCAAACTGTGCCATATGCCTGAGTGCCTTCTGCTGCAGGACAGTTTTTCCTTTTGCAGATGGATGGCCTTGACCCTCATCCAGGATTAGTTTCCATGTGGCAGATACATAATTATAGGTGAATAATGTTGGCTGCATTTAATGTGAGGGGGGAAAAAAAAAGTTTAATAAGGAGCACAGGACCTCCAACCTCTACACGGGCCATCCTAGAGCTGCTGGTCTAAAGGCTGCTGTGTGAGAATTGCACTGCTGTGATTTCAGTATATGAAATTATCCTAAAACTAAGCAACAAAACTGTAATACCTGGAAATGACAATGGCTCTTTTTCCACACTGTAAGGAGAGATGTTTGTGAGTAGCAGGATGTGGTGCTCATACCCTCACAGCTCTCATCTGTCTGCAGAAAACATACAGCACAATCCCTGTGGCATTCCCCGTGGCTCCAGCTCAGCAAAGTAGCTCAGTGTGTCCTGAATTTAAAGTGTGGCTCCAGAAGGGCTGCTCATATGCTCAGTGTTATGCAAAATGTGTGATTACCTTGTTAGGAGGAATAGAAAAATACTAATCTTGCAAGACTTCAGACACAAATGTATTTTCTTCATGTGCAACTTGTGTGTAACCAGCACTAGACCAAACCCAGTTCGAACCTCTCCCATGGAGATCTTATCTTGTGCTGATTTGTTTGTTTTGTGAAGATACAAGATGGTCTTTTTTATTTTTTTTTTTCTCTGGTAAAAATATTTGAGTCCTGAAGTGAAACTCCAATGCGAGCAGCTATTATTTCTTCTTTGTCGAGGACCTGTTTTCTTCTATTTGTCATAACATTTGTCAGCTGGTAAATTATGCACAGTTTTCTTTTGGCTCTGCTGTTTTTTAGCCAGCCATAATTATGCTAGCTGATTCCCGTGTAGACTTGTTTTCAGCTGCATTGCTTACATGCCTTTTTAATAGACTGTAATTTTTGTTAAGTAAGTTATGTCAGATTAACTACTTCCGATAAGATGCGGTATTATACTTGGGTTTTCTTTTTCTCCCAGCTGGATGCACAGAATATGTCACTGCTGACTTGCTTTCTCCTGCCTCCCTCCAGCTAAATGGCAATATGCCACTGCAGCAAAACTTCTGTTTGAGGATTCATTGGCTTTTTTTGTTGGCTAGTAATGAGGCTTTGAGGTAGCTCGCTGCTCCTGATTAGTGACAGCATGCACAAAGAAAGGAGCAGTGCAACCCAGTCATTAACTCATAGTGAAAGCCTCAGCATTTAACTTCATGAAGATGAGGGAAGACTCTGTTAAATCCTTTGCATTCAGATTTGGCTGGTTTGGGGTTTTTTTTAGGCGCCTGCCTTGGTTTTGTGGAAATAACCAGTTGAAGCGTTGATGACGCTCCCGCTCTTGCTGATCTTCCATTAGCTCTGTGCTCTGGTAGCACCATTCTGGTTTCACCCTGTTAGGGGTGACACCGTGAGGGCTGGGGCTGGCTGGATGTGGGGATGGGCTTTGTCACTTGGCTGGTGCACATGGGGGCCTGGAGCATCTCAGAGTGCAGAGAGGGCAGGTCCCAGGGCAGCGCTGCTGACTGAGAGCTGCACACACAACCTCTGCCCCATCTCCTCTTGGCACAGGATGCTCAGGGACACCAGCGGGGCTCACCTCTTCTCTGATGGCTTGAGCTGTGCCCAGAGCTCAGTGCTGGTGCACTTGGCTGCGATTTCCCTTCCCTGGGCTGGCTGCCACTCCAGGCTGAGCATCCTGGGGGGCTCCGAGTGTGCTCGCAGCTGTCGAAAGCAGCGAAGCTGTAGAGCCAGGAAAGAAATCTCCTGCTACTCCCTTCTTTTGTTTTGCTGCTTGAAGAGAAAATGAAAGGTTGTGTGAATCTTCACAGGTTGAAATAGGGAAGTTTCAGAGAACTCTCTGCAAGAGCTTCAGCACAGTTTTTCAGCCTTGCTACAGAGTTCCTTTATCTTGCAGATTTCAGTTTCAGTCACGGTGTTAATAGCTTTACTAGCTTTTGTTGTTTTAATGCAGCACAGTGAATTATATTTCTGGGGTCTCATATGAAAGACGATTAGCTGCTGGAAGCTGTTTATTTGTCTTGCAGTTTCTTTAAAGAAGTAAATAAAATGTGAAAATAATGGTACAGCACACTGCAAATAATAGGCTATTTTCTGCCCTGGTTTCTTGATGGAATGGATGTCATTTAATCAAGTGAGGATGAGAGAAGGAATATTATAAGTTCTCTTAAATATGATTTGCCACCTGCCTGATTGTTCAGAAGTGTATGCATGCTTAATTAATCTAATTATTCAATGCATATATAAGAAGCAAATGTACAGGCTCTCTGTCATCTTAAATAAAACATTTTTGTTTTCCTAGGATAAATAATTCATTATAGAGCTGAGTGCTAGTCTGTAATCCTGGAGAACTGGCTTCTTGTATAACAAAAAAACCCCAGAATGATGATGTTTCCTCCTTTTTCTCTTTGGCTTCTCTTCAGTCAGGGATTTCATGGAAGGCAAGAGCAACATCCACACTGGAGGAACATAAATTTCCTTCCAAAAGATAAGCAGAGAGCCTACTAGCTTGGCCTCCATGAGTGTTTTTGTGTGAGAGATAGTGCCTGCTCTGGTACAGAAGCACACTTCTACTTGTGCATAATTATCCCTGAAAGTGAAATAATTAACATGCTGAAAACCATGACAGAGTTCACAGAGCTTGGGTTTTCCTGCTTCAGAGACTGGCCCACTAATTCCATGGTCTGAGTGTGTTGTCAGGAGGCCAAGGGCCAGCAGCTGTGTCCCTCTGGCAGGGACAGTGCTTCACATACACAGTGCAGTGCAGTCAGATGGGGAACATTTGGGTGTGCGGACAACTTCAGACTTGTAAAGTTACATCCTCATCAGCTCTGAGAGAGAATATCCAAATCAGAGGAGCTCCTGAAGGTCAAAGGCAGCAAAATCGTGAAGATTTTGTTTATTGATATGTCTCAGCCTATGCACTTGTCTGAGTGCCCAAAACTTGGCAAAATGAGGATGTCTATCACCATCCCTTGGGATGCTGCCACCAGCAGATGTGTGGCTAATTCTGTGAACTGGAGCTGTTCTTTGGTGGTGATTTCTTTTGGGGCCTGGTATGGTACTGAAGACACTCTCTAGGGATTTTTCTGATATTTGCTAGGAGGGACAGGATAGAATTTGGTGTGAAGATTGAAAGAGAATTGACCAGCTGACAATGTATTTTAAATAGAGTGGAATAAATTAAGTATTTTGGTTTAGGGTTTGAATTTCTTATTTCTTACTGGTTTTGTAAGTAAAAATACAAAATTAGTTAAATACACGTTCTTTAATAATAACTAGTAAAGTTTGCTCTCTGAAAACATGTAATGATACTTTCTTCCTTGATTGTGAGGTGTAGTTCAGCTTCCTGGCCTCCAAATCCACAGGAAAGCTTTTGAACCTGATTATCTGTTGAAATACATGGCTTGATGTTGCCAGAGCTGGTGGAATTATTGGCTGTAATCTGGCTGGAGCTGAAGGAGGCTCGAGGCTGTATCCTGGATGAATTTGCACTAGTATAGTATTTACTACTGATTTCTACAGTTCTCCACACAGCTCCTCAGCAGGTTTGACCACCACAGCAGAATCTCTGGTGAGAGGATATTTAAAGGCATTTATTTTTCTCAGTTTTCACACACAGATTGGTGAAGAATTCCTGCAGAGCAAATTAGTATGAAACTGCATCATTGATACATTAACACCATGAAGATTGCTGTAACTCTAGCTAAAAGTGAAAAGCAATCTTTTCCCAGGTGTCATGGCCCTGTCCTAACAACCCTGTTTCATTCTTCTAAACAAACTTCTGAAAGGGAGGTGATCAGAAAGGTGCTTTGTTCCAGGGACTTGCTTCCTGTGCACTGGGGTCAGCCCTATGGACTCGCTTGTTTGTCTCAGTGTTGGTGGGTGAAAGATGCTCCTGTGTCCTCTCTGTACCGTGTCACATCACCTGCCTGCCTGAGCTCTCCTGGGGAAACCTGCTCTTCTGTAATCATTCCAGCCCGTGTGAAACAGCCCACTGGCCAGGCTTTCTGCAGGGGCAGAAGTCTTTGTGTATTTTGTGAAGGTGTTTTGTCAGCTCCCCTTGGTGTTCGCAGAGGTCTCGTGGGTCCTGTACCTGCATGGGCAGCAGTCCTTGGGGACACATCCGTGCCCCAAAGGTACTCAGAGGTGGCAATGGGCACACTCCTGTTTTCTGCCTGGAAACTGAGGCAGAGGGGTTGGATTTCAGACCATCAGTACGGCAGCCACTGACCAGGAGGCGGTCGGGGCTGTTGGTGGGCTTGATAGCTTGGAGTCAGCTCCGGGGAAGCAGGGGACAGAGTCTGGGTATTTCAGGGCAGATTTCAGCGGGTCGGAGGGATTGCTAACCCCAAATAAAGGCATGGAAGAGGACAGGGTGAGTGGGGCTCTCGAGAGGCAGGACACACAGGTGCTTTTCTCAGTGCTGCCAGGAGGTGCCTCTCTCTACTTGGGATTTATGGCCCCTAAAGGAAATTGCTGTAGCCTTTTCTTGCAGAAACTGCTCAGGCTCACTCCTTGTTTCTCTCAGAGTCTCGTTGGTGCCATGAATGGACCTTTTGCACAACAGCCCAGTGACTAGAAATCTAGGAGGGGAGAGATGAATATTTCTCTCTTTTCAGTAGCGAAAGTCAGAACCTCATGTTTTGGGGGTTTGTTTGTGTTTTCCTGAGCCAGCCCAGGGCAAAAGGGCTGTGCCTATGGATGGCTCTGTGCTGTGCCTGACAGGAATGCTCTCAGTCATACCTGGGGATGCAATCCACTCTTCACATGCCCTGCTTTCCTTTGCAGGGCATCCAGGGTGCTGTGGGCCAGGGGTGAGTGCAGTGAGGGAGCTGAAGTGCATTTCAGTAGTTCTGGTGTGGGTCACAGGGAGCCAGGAGCCCAGGGAGCTCACCTGTGCAGCCTTGGCCTCAGTGCCCTCACTGAAGCGTGCAGCACACACTTTGTGAAGCAAAGGCTGGTAATTGCTCTGTGCCCTGGTAATTTGGGATTTTCCTTTGGCAGGGGGCACACTGGTTCCTGCTCCATGGGCTTTCTGTGTGTTTTCTTTAAAACTGCTTTATATAAGTTATATTCCATGACTGGAACACCTCTGACACCCTCTTCCTAGCTCTTCATTGTTCCTCTACTGCTCAGCCAAGCCTTCAGGCCTAGAGAGGGGATTCCCAAGCTGCACATTTTATGATTTCCTAACTGCTGTGATAGTTCAGAACAGCCTGAGTTTTATGACATGGAGTTTTTAGTACTCGCTGCTGAAGTTTTACAGGAAAGCTGCACAGAGACTGAAGACCAGTGTTTGTATCAGGCAGGTGTAGGTGGGAACTCCTCGAGCTGATGTTCCTGGCCAGGGTGTCATGTTGGGATCTAAGCCAGTGCTCCACTTGCTTGCTTTTTTTGTTCTTCCATCTTTATCTCTTGGTTCAACCCAGAGCTATGATAATTGCATTCCATTTCTTGATTTATTGCTTTGTTTTCTGGTTTTATAGTCTTTGGCATTGTATTTTAGGTCAAATTTTGGACCTGTTCTATTTGGCAATGTCACATTCCAGAAGGGAGATCTCTCCTTTACTGCTTCTGTATCCCCAGTGCTGAGTGCTCCCTGTGTGTCTGATCCCATTCACTGCATTTAACTTATCAAAAATGCAAATAATGATAATTAGATGGTGAATAACGCTATTAAAGATGCACTTCGGTGCATATTTCACTGATTGGGCCAAATCAGGAAGCTTTGCAACGTGTGCTGGCAGCTCTGCGAGTAAAACTGCTTATTACTTATCTCAGATTGTAATGCGCTATCAATTAATTACTCACAAATCTCTGGTGTCAGTTTGTGTGGGTTGTGAGGAGCCGTAAATCATTAACTTTCCGTGGCGCAGAGTTTGAATTACAATGCCAGGCGGGCAAGGTAGGAAATTTGCAAGTTTGATGCGGTGGAAGGAATCCCTTTGTCTGCAGCATCAGACCCCTGCAGCCGGGCTGGGGACAGGGACAGGGCTCCTGCCGTGCTGGCCCTTATCTGGCACATGCAGGGAGCTCCTGGGGACCGTACCTGCAGGAGGAGCCCTGCCAGCCATGTGTCACTGGCTCTCGGTCCCCTCTGAATAGCAGCAGATGCTCAGAGCAAACAATGCGCTCCCAGACAGCGAGCTGCGGTGTGAGCAGCGAACGGGCGCCACTGCAGAGCCCAGACCGAAAAACAGCCCTGACAATGAGAGATGGAAGAGTGAAAAGTGCCCGTGGCTTGGCAGGCAGCTAAAATGCAGGGCAGGATGGTATGAGCACAAATCTAACTCTCAGGGCACTGCTAAACTCAGAACTCTGTTTGTCTCTTGGAGGCAGTGGGGATAACAGCCATGTCTTAAACCATCACCATTTCTTATTTTTGTATCTGATATTAATTGTGTTGAGGGTTGTGCCAAGGGTTGATTTATGTTTTACAAGAATTGGAAGCACAAAGGGAATAACAATCTTCTCTTTCGCAGAGCTTGAAAGGAATCCTGTCACAGAACTGGAGGGAAAAAACAACAGGTCTCATGAGTATCGCTCTCTTGCGTTGATTCTAAAGGATTTTTATTAATCACTTAGTGCTTTGAAAGCAAGCAATGAAAATTAAATAATTAGCTTTCTCGTTCCAAGTATCAGTGTCATTTTTATGATGGGGACCTTGCTTACTTTATTTAATTATGGAATAACCCGTATGTGTCAGCAATCTTCCCGCTGGAACCTAAGTGAAAACAAGGCTCTGTCGTTTTAGCAAAAAGAGGAGGCTGCTGAAAAGACTCCAATGCTATCACCTTAATCATGTCTGTTAAAAATGTTGTGTGACTGTAGTAAAGGCTGTAATGTTCCTCTGGTGTGAGCCATGGCATTAGATGAATGAATCAGAGGGCACAGTTGGGACACTTTTAGTGTCTGATTTATCCAGCTGGCCACTGGGCACGCTGCAGTTAGAAGCAGCCTGCTGGGCACGTGTGTGGAGAGAGTGCTCAGCACCTCACTTGGCCTCAGGCTCCTGCCCTAATGGAACTGGTGCAGTGCAAATATCTTTCCCTCTTCAGCAGTTGGTTACACTTTCTCTGCTCTCCAAACAGTGATCCTTGTGCTCCCACTGAATCTGCAGTGGCTGGGTTCTGTTTACAGCTCTCTTTCCCTTCTACTCCTCTCCCAGCATTTTCCAAGCGGAGCTTATAAACTCGGGCAGAGTTGGAGGGTGTCTGGTGTAATCCTTGTTTGACACATCTCGTGATGGATACAGAGTCTGACAACAATTCTGCTCTGCCTTTAACAACATTCACACTAGGGAGAGGTCCAAAGTCAACATGTGCCATTTCAGAAGGTAAAAGATGCTCTGCTTCTGAGTTCCCAAACCTAAAGCAATCTTTTTCTCAAACTTCTGTTTTAAGTAGAAAATTATATTCTTTCCCACAGGTCTGTCTGCTGGGCTTACATGCAGCTGTGTTTTGTTGCATTTTAGCCATGTCTTTCATAGGAATCAAAAAGAAATCCCTCTAGTTTGAAAGAAAAACTTTAGAAACCACAAGCATCAGCTGCAGAATTACTGTCTTTATCTGTTATTTAAAGCTCATCAAGCCTCATGTGTGCAGAGGACCCCCTAGCCTGACCTGCTGCTGGAGACTCCAGTGTCTGCTGCTCTGTGTTTACCTTTGTTAGCATTTTTGGGGAATAATTTATTTTGCTGAGTTTCCCTGGCCAAACCATACTTCTTGTGCCCTGTGGCATCGGAGCACTGACATGCAGACACTGTTGCAAATTACACACCAGGGGTTGAGGACTTCAGAGCAGGAATGCTTTGACCTGGAAGTAAATTTCTGTGGAGATGAAGTAAGAATATGTAATAGCTGTATGTTTCTACTACTCCAGAAACATTTTGTTGATGTAGTCAGACATGAATTGAGCCTCCTAATGAAATGCTGTATTACAGTTTATTACCTTTGGAGGAGGACAAGCAGGGCTAAACCTTCAAATGTCTTTTTAGTTTGTGTGCAGGTATTTTCAATGTTATCTGATCTATGAATAGAAAAAGAGAAAAAGGGCTAATCAGGATAAAGACTGCTTAGCATATATGAAAGCTGATGTGCCTTTCAGATATGCCAGTCAAGAGGGAGCTCTTACTAAAGAGCAGCAGTGATTATTACAAAATTTGTGTATGTAAAGGATTTTTTTTTGTGTATGACTGCAAGGGAGTTGTTGGTACCTGCAAAGGGAATCTTTATCTTTTTCTGCCTCTCTCTACCTTTCTCTCATCTCCTAGGACAATGATGTTCCATTGGGTAAATTCTCTGGGCATTCTGTGTCTGGTCACACAGCCCTGGTCCCATGTCAGCACTGAAGGAAGGCCAGGTCCTGCTCTCAGGTGCAGCAGTGGTGGCAGCAGTCAGCTCTGGCCGTGGGGCTCCCATTCCAGGCTCTGCTGGGATGCAAACCACGATGAAGTGCCACAATGGGGTGTGGTTCAGGCCCCACAGCTTGGGAAGCCTTCTGTGTGCTGCAGAAAATTTTGTCTTGTCCTTGGTCCTCTTCAAGATGAGTGTAATGCAAAGCTACTACAGCCTTCTCAGATTGGGAATGGGAGATCAAACTGCTCTATCTGCACAAAAGAAAGGTGGGACTGCTCACAGTGAGTCCAATACTGATTCAAATAATAGAGACTTTTATTAAAATGTAACTCTATCCACTCTGGTGCTATTAACTACAATAAAAATGTTTTATTTATTCTATCTGCAATATTTCCACTTTATGATACATCTGAGGAACTCTGATAGGTTCATTTATTTGTCATTTGAGTAGTGAAATATGAAGGAAGGGTTGGAATCTATAGTGTTATTATGTGGGAGTTATTTGTGCCTTGTGTTCGATATTGCAGATCATTATGACTCTTCTTGGGTTCCAGTCTTTCGTCTGGCATAAAGGTTGCTGAGCTTTGCAGTCATTTTCTGAATGAAAGAGGGGAAGGGAGGAGCAATGGCATGTCATGCTTAATGTGGCCTTAATACCTGTGCTAAGCAGATGTTACAAAATAAACATAAATGGATAAGTTCAGGTGAATAGGAACCTTTATTTCAGTTTCATCTGTGCCATTGTATAAGCTGGGATTCTTGCTCAGGCACAGCTAGTGTAGACAGCTGGCTCCTGGGCACCAAACCCATGTTAAGGCAGTGAGCAAAACTGTTGCTGAATTCTCTCCCAGCAGGGAAAAAGCAAAACCCAAAACTAAATTTGCTAGATAAATTATTCAGTGTGAATAATTCCCTTAATTCTCATAATAAATGGTTTCCTACCCTTGGTTCTATTGACTAATTACTGTGTTTAATATTTTTACTGGTTTTTGTTTTCTATGCAATTTAATTTTGCTGGGATGAGATAGTCTGGGGAAGTCCAAGTGAGGGAATGAAAGCTCTGTGTCTGTGCTGGTGCAGCTTCAACTGAGAGCCAGGAATTCAGCCACAGATTTTGCTGCAGTCATTCCCAGCTAAATCATCTTTAATAATAATAAAGCAAGAATTGGGTCCTGAATAGTGCAACCCCTCCTTGGGGCTCTTGTGTGGAGAAGACCATGCTCCTGTGCATTAGCTTGTTTTCTGTTCTTTGATTGTCCAGCTTCACTGGGTTGCTGAAGCAGCTTAGAGCTGCAGCCCTGCTCCCTTTTTGCTTCTCTTTCAAGGCTCTGCCCTGCACACTGTGTGTGTGCAGAGCCTCTCCTTCCAAGGGACTCCAGGCTCCCTCTCTTGCTTCCAATCACTGGCAGAGGTTGTCCCAGGGACTACCCAAATAGGCTGGTCTGGAGCTGAGGAGAGGGATGGTGGAGTGTGGCCAGAGCAGCTCTCACACATTGCATTGCCACTGCCTCCCCTAACTCTTGTGGTGAGTGTGTGAATTTGCCAGCTTTGGTGCTCACAGCAATACAGTTTTCTCAGCACAGGCAGGGATTAGCAGATTAAGGGTAATTTAAAATTATGAAAAGTACTTCAGAATATATCTACAAAGAGTTTTATCAAAAGAACTTCAATTCTACTGACTTTTCAGTATCAAAAGTATCACTAGGATTGGCTTATCTAGGCAGCATTGAGATGCCCTAGTCAGGATCTTTGACTGCACAGCAGAGGAGATATCTGAGAGCAAAGTCTCAGAGGCTACAGCCAGGCGTTTCTCTTGTGCAATGTTAGACGTCTTCAAGGAAAGATTCAACGCTGAGCTGGGTGCCTATACTCAGGGTTACACTGGCAAATGGGCTAGAAAGCCTGAAGGAAACCTGAGTTCCTTGAGTATGAACTCACTCTGACACTTGAACAGTTTAAGGCGATGCTACAGCAAAGTTACTGCTGTCTCCCTCAGGAAGCCATCGGGAGGATGGGTAGGAGAGGAGGGTGCCCATTACAACTGCAATCAGTGTTGCTGTTGTGCCTATAGATATTGTACAGATGGATCTATTAAAATGAACACATGACATGACCGATAATTGTCCTATAATGAATATTTTAAAATAATTCCTCTTTCTTTCTAAATGCTAATAGTGCTGCATAACATCACAAGGAGCAGTGAAACTAACTGGTATTACTGAAAGAATACTAAATTTGAAGAATTTAAAGGAATGTGAAACTGGAAGTGCAGTTTAAATAAATCTTTTCAAGTGCTCTTCTCACAAAAGTACCTTTGACTTCTGTTGCACACAGATTATTTGCATGACCTGAGGAAAAGTCTGGAGATTATTTACTATCTAGGTTACAGAGTTCTGTTTGAGTTTCCAGAAACATGTGCCAAAATAAGGCAGATACAAAGTGAAAGAGTAACAGAGATTTTCTTTTTTCACTGAATAGAAGAAGCCTTTGTCGCTTGTTACAAGTCAACTCTAGCCCGCTGCCTGGAATTTGATTAGCTTTTTTGATAATTTATCATGTTTTGATTTTATGCAGTTTTGTCCTTTTATGCAAACCTTCTACAATTTCATGTTGAAATCCTCATTTCTCAAGTGTGGTGTTTCCTTTATCTTCTTCTCACTCTGTCTTTCAGTTTCCTCTCTAAATAGTAACATAATGGAAGTTAATTTTTTAAATGCATAAAATTTTATATGTGTTTTCTGGTATGGGAGCTGGCACTGAAGCTGGCCTTGCCTTCTGGAAATGCTTGAGCAGAGGCTCTGGAGGGCAACCAACTCCTTCTCCTGTGTGGTAAGGTCAGTCTGAGTAACTGTGTCCCTTCATAGTGATGGGAGTAAGAGCTGGCAGCACTGAACTGATGGCTCTGTCCTGGACACAGAGCTGAGTCCCTGTCCTTGGTATTTTAGGCAGCAGGAGCTCTTTGGAAGACCTGAAGAGCTGTCCATGCTCCCTGGGGTAAGAGTCTTGAATTCTCCATTGTTAGCAGGACTTCATTCCTGGCATAATTTTCCATCCTCTGTAACACAAAAAAGCTAAATCCCAGCAGTAGTGGCGATTGGCGATTTTATGTCGATTTGAACGGGCCGTTTCCTGGGTGGAGTACTGCTTAACATCAGAATGGCAGCAGGAGTGAGTGTTTCCAGTGTTTGGTGTGTGTGAGGGTAAAATGAATCCAATAATAGTTATTTAACACAAAAGGCATTGGAAAGCTCATCAGGTAGAGCACTTTCCAGCTGTTAGCAACAAGCTATTAGGAAATATCCATGTAGTTAACTCCTAACACCTGAGAGTTGAGGCAAATTCTAACAGAATGAGTTACTGGTTAATTATAATAATAAGCAGAACAGTATTGCAAATAGTGCACTAAATCAGAACTGTTTTAAAAGCATGCTCTGGTTTGTCTGTAAATCTTGAAAAGAGAGAAAAGCAGGGCGACCTCATGAGAATTTTCTTAACATCTTTTTTACCGTCTTCCCCTTCTTGTCTCAGGCTCTATTTGCAGTGATTCATGAAAAAAGCCCTGAAGAGCTGACATTTGGGCTTTGGTCCTTGACACCTAAGTAAAATACTTTAAAGTGTAGTTTGGGATCTTTAGACTCCTTCCTTCCACTCGTTCTCTCAAACACTTTTGAAATGAAAAAAAAAAAAGGCTGCAGCGGATGTTGGTTTTCAGTTTTCCTTTCTTCTGCCTTAATCTGTTCTCTGGGGTGCTTGTGGCGAGCGAACCGCTCCAAGGCTGCGCTGCCAGCCCACTCGGAGCTTGTAAACCCCAGGGCTTGGGCACTCTGAAAACACTGCCACTTTGTTTGTTCAGCTATTGGGGCAAGCCAGCGAACACAAGGGCGGTGAGAACAGCTCTGCTACCGAGAGGAGAAAGCAGGAGCGAGGAGTTAACGCGGGGGAATGCACAATAAAATCGCTACAGCTTTTCTACTGCAGACCCGCCTATGGAACTAATAAAGATAGCGCTTCGTGCATATGCGGGGCTTTGTCCTCAAAGATCCCCTCAAACATTGCCTAATCCCCTTCTGAAACAGCTGTGAATGTGACTGAAAATGATTCAAAGTGTCTCTGCTTTCTAGATGGGGAGGAAAAGCCTTGGAATCCCTGAGCAGAGCCTGATGTGCTGATTCCGTGTGGCTCTGATGCACGGGCAGCAGAGCCAGCGGCTCCCAGCCCTCCTTCAGCCTGTTTGTGTCTGTGCTCAGTGCCATATCTAAGGATGTGCACTGCACAGCGTCAGGGCAAAGAGAAGGCTGTGCTTGATGATGTATTCATAGACAAAAACCAAGATTATTGTAAATAATTAACAGTTGTAGACCGGACCATGATCTTGGTTACTGTGATATGACTCTATTACAACTCACTGACTGCACTACATGCATTTCCCAATTAGCATATTTTTTGTTTCACCATTAAATAACACGATATGTTACAAGGGTCAATAATGTCTCAGGCTGACAAAGTACTTTTCCAGCCCGTTTCATCTATAAAGTTGTGGGTAGTGAGTTTCAACGTGTGCATACTTCAAAAACATTTGGGAGGCTGCATCTCAGCAGGAGCTCTGGGGAATAGCCCTTGATCCTAAGAGCATTAAACAAGAAATACACAAGGGGTAATTAGGTGGCAGCAGCTCAAGTTTATATTAAACATCCTGCAGCTGTATCAACGAAATTCTCTTGTCTGTGTTGGCTACTGTGGATGTCTTAGCTCTTCACAACCCAGCTCTTTACAGCAGTCAGCCATGGTTCTTGTGGCAATGGTGAGTGGTCCAGGTGGCTGGGATGTATCCACCTCTGTCTGCTGCAGCCCAGCATGGCTCGGGCTCTTCTGAGGGAGAAAGGATTTGATTATTTATTTATTTATTCTCATGGAGACTCCTGAATTACAACACCATACAGCTGTACCTGGAAAGAGTGTCCTGGTGTCCTGTCTACTGTGGGAGTGAATGTTTTGTTAATACTGAGTCCACTTAGGCAGAACCCTGAACCCTATTCCCAATGTTCTGTTTCTACTGAGAAAATAGCTTTTTGTTGTAGAGTCAAAGCATTAGTAAGTAAAATTGAAGTACCTGCAAAAGGTTGTGAAGCCATTCAGGGGTGAAATGACTAATCCTAGGTGAGATAAAAAAATGAAATCTTCTTTGTCAACATTTCCAAAGCATCATTTCACCTGAGATTGCTGAAAATAAGCATAAGAGAATTCAGCAAAGGTGATCTGCTTGCATCGCATCTGCTCGCATGGCTGTCTGCAGTCATTGCCTTTCCATCAAAGATGTGAGTCAAATGAACCTCAAAAGAAAAATCAGAACACAATATTCCAAATATTTTTAAACCAAATTCTGCTATTTTCCCCATTTTTTTTTTTCTGGTGTGACTTTTCTTTTCCTACTCAGAGGTTTTGATTGCTTCATTTGACTGCTAAAGATAGATGAGACAAAGGTCTACATGGGTTTTCCATTTGTAAATGAGCGGTATAAAGGATAAGATACGACAGAAACTAACTCGTCCATCTTACAATAAACAAAACAAGCCACTATACAATGAAGAGAATGACAGGAGCATGTTGTACGTGTCAAAATGAAATAGGACATCTGTGTAGTAAAAAGTGCTGCTAAGAAAGCCTTTCAAGTGTTTAATGAGGGAAAACAGATCGTTAAAGTATGGATTTGATTGTTGGAAAGAACAATGCCTACTGCTTTTGACAATGGCTCTTGGGTTGTTTATAATCAATATGTTATCACACAGCTCTTCCAGGCCCTTCTGCAGTTGTGTCAGTACCTGAATCAGAAAGAAATCAAGCCTATTTATTGATTAACTGCTTTGTAGTGAAATCATCACCTATCAAACTCCAGCATCTAGAGGTCACCAGATAAATAACCTGCTTGGCTCTGCCTGGGCCTGTGTGCAGGAGTGAAATGAGAAAGGAGGGTCAAGAGTTTGAGTTACCTAAACTTGGGGAGGGTACTGCCTCCTCAAGTTCAGTGTCTTTAGTGCAGGTGCAGCAGCAGGGTGATGTAGCTGATCACGAATGCAGGTAAATAAAGTCTAGCCAGTTCCAATCTGGGCAGCAAAGTATTTACCAGCATCTCCTGGGAGCCTGGAAAACAAGGCTCTGCCTGAGCTGTGCAATCCCGCTGACCCCATGGTGGCCTTGCTGCCCAGCTCTGTGTCCAGCTGCCTCCAGCTGATGCTGCCTATGATGTGACCATTCTTTCACTTTGAAGGAAATTATTCATCCTTTTAAAAAGGGCTTTTTGGCTGGCTTATTTTGTGGCATGGAATACATCTCTAGGTAATACCCCTCATTATGAATTTCCTTAATTATTTGGTTTCCCAGTGGCTTAGTAATCTAATATGACTCTAGGGACAAATCCCTGCCTGAGATCACAGCCTAAATATCTAATGTTCTATGGGATCCAGAGATTAGCAAGAGCTAAATCATAAGTCCTCTGGGGCTAGAGAATGCCAGTGAAACTGAGGGGGAGCTGCCAGTATGTGGCTGAAACCTCAGGGAATAGAAATCAAATAATGGTGCATCCACTCCAGCCTCTCCCATCCCCAGGTCTTATTTGTTATCACAGGGTCACAGGGATTCGAAAATCAGAGCAAGGTTTGTTAGAACATCACCACAGGTTGCTTGTAGTGGTCGGAAAGGGTCTCCTGTTGTCACACACAAAGCACTGGTACTGAGGAGGGGGAGAGGGGAAGAAAGAGGCTCTTTTTTGCTCTGCTGTGTTGCTGTTCTCTCCTGTTTTCTGGCTGCTGAAACACCCACCATCTCAGGAGCTGGTACTGTTGTTTGTCTTGTGCAGAGTAGACAATCACAACTAAGTCGAAGGGAGGGTCCCAGGTTTTGTTTAAATCCCAAACCAGACAGGTTCTATTATTCTTCTTTCCGTCTCTTTTCCAAATATGCCAGAATTGTTATAGATTTTAATATAAGGCAGTGAAAATATGCAAATTTCTGTAGAATTTCAGGCTTCTGAGATTCCAATTTTGCAAAACCAGATAGTAGATTTCAACATCTTATATTAGTACAATGCTACCTGTAAATCTGGTCACTGAAATATACCTTTTTTTTATTATTTTTTCCTATATTTTCTCCTAGTACAGTTTGAATTACAGTTTTATTATTCCAGGTCTGGAATTTATTTTGTGCATACATATGGAGTCAATTTTTTTTTATCCCATCCTATTTGATAGTCCGGAAAAAAATTGTTTATGGATTTCAAGATTTTCATCACAGTAGTTCTGAGAGTGGAGCTCTGTCACCCTGCATTTATATGGAATCCTTACAGGCATGCACTCCACCTGTATACATGCTAATCCAGTAAAGCTCTTGCCATGACTTTTGACATTTTGACTGTACCAAGTATTGCTGAGTTTAGTGGCCACTTGGGTCCCTCCAAATCCTGGTAGTACAGAATTGTCCTTGGGTCAGTGCAGTTTGTCTGCAGCTTTGTCCCATATAAATGGCTTTGCATTGGAATTATCTTTACAGCAACACTATTGTTTTTGGGAGGGTAATGAGGTGCAAAAAATGGAAAAAGATCCTCCCTCTCCCCTTTGTTATTAGTGTAAATTTTCACAGCTCATTCTAGCAAATTTTGTGGCTGTCTTAAGATTTTCTCTTCAGCAAAAAGAGAATAAAGTATTAAGCACATCAAACAGTATTACCCTGAAGTGTTACCCTTTGGTCTTGTGATAAAGGCTTGCTGTTCCTACCTGTTTGAGAAAATACCAGTGTTTGGTTCTTCAAACCTAACGAGTACCAGCTGGGACTCATCTCTGTTTATACAGAGGAAAGTAGCTTTAACCTTTGGAGAGTGGTGTTCACCCAAATTATTCAGCCTTGGGGATATTCTGCTGAGTGGCAGGATCTTGCCAAGCTGTGCATTGCTCGTTTCTGCCCCATTTGTCATTGCAGTGCAAGGATGTCTCAACAAACAACATCTGGAAAGTGACTTGAGAAGTTCCTTGTTAATCATTTATTGGTTATAGGCTGAAGAGCATTTGGTAAACAGGGCCTGATGCCAATTACCTGGCAAGGATTTTGGTTTGTTCAGAAGATCTGAAGGATGCTGTGATCATTAAATTCTTTCAGTCTCTACTCTGAAAAAATATTAACCTGAGAGAGGCAGAACTGTTAAGTGAGAAATTTTAACAATTGACAAATGTATGCGGCAGCCTCTTCACACACTTCTCTGCTGAATAAAATGTTTGCACTTTTTATCATTGGTATTGAAAACCCAGTCTGTGGAGTTGTTTGCTCAGTCTCCAGAGAACAATCAGTTCAGATCAGTTACTTCCAATCCTGATACTGAACACTGCACACTGCCTCAGAAGCGTTACTGATGTCTAAGCAGGGGCATGGATAAGAATTAAAAATCTGGGTAACAGATTGCAAAGGCCCTGTTCAGTCTGTGTTAGGAGCATCCCTCTTTGGCTTCCCACATCAATGCTATTTTTACATATTGTTTTTCATAACAGTATGACATTTCTTTGTGAATCTTAACCATTTCTTAGAAAAAGCACCGATGCAAACACATTTCCACTGTGTCACAGCAGCTGCCTCCACAGCAGGGTAAACACCAGGTGAGCTGGAAAGCTCTTAAATAACTGTGACAAAATGGCTTTGTTTTGGGGTCTGCAGTAGTCTGCACACTGCTGGGAGCTTGGGTGTCCTGGAGCACAGACTTGCTGCAGCTTGCATGGCAACTGTCTATTTTTTTTCCAAAATAGAGGAAATATTCGGAAAATATAAACAAAGTACACAACTCCTGCAGTTTTAATTTTCTGGAAGTGCAGACAGGACATTCTGAATGGTGGTGAATTCATTTAAGCTCTCAAGATGGGCGATTTTCTTAATGTGTGATTTTTATCACAAGGAATGCTCTGTCTCCCTTGGCCTCTCAGGACTACTGTAAAACAAATAATCACTCACTGAGAGTTAATTGATAATTTTCACTTTTTCTTAATCTTTGACCTTTACTCTTCTAATTTATACCTGTGTATAAATTAAAAATTTAGACCAAGACTTCTGGTAGACTTGCTCTTGATTTACATTAAGCTCAGACAGGTCACCATTGGTTCCTGAGAGCTCTTTCCTAAAACTTGAGAAGAATATGATCAGCAGGGCCTGTTAGTGCATTGCTGGGCTTAACTGATTTACTGATTGCACAAAAACTGCGTTAAAGAAAATAAAATATTTAAAGATTATGGATATTTTGGTGATTTTAGTGTGGTTATGAGGGCTCTGTAAGTCTCTGCCATGGAACTATAAGTGTACATTCAGAAAGAGTACATTGATCAGTGTTTCTTAAAAATGTAATGAAGAAATGGGCTCAATAATTATTTAAATACCTTGTCAGTTCTTTCTCTTTTTAGAAATTATATTTAATATTATGGGGATTCGTCACTGTTATAGCTGAGGTCTTCAAATTACAGAAAGAGAAAAGAGGGAGGGTGGCTAAAACCAGGGGTCTAAGATAGCTGATTTAGCATGGGGTTAGTCCAGCTTGATAGCCAAGTAACACAATTAGGACTCTCTTGTCCACACTTAAGCTCTGCAGATCTCTCATTTTTCTATAATTAGGATGAAGTACAGAGCTATGTGGCTCTCTCACCTACATTATGCAAAGTCATTTTTTCCCCTCATCTATAATTATTGTGCACAGCTTAAGAGAGTGCCAAGTGCTGAGAGCAGCTTTAACCTACATGGTAGTGCTTCCCAAGAGGATCACATTGACTTGGTTCTGAGTTGAAAGCAGGTTGTGGAGATGGGAAGGTGATTAGGTAATCAAGCATTATTTGAAAGTTTAGAAACTGAAAAAAATTGTGTGCAGGACCTTTCTATTTCTAGAAATAGAATGGGTTTTCAAACAAGTTAAGGATTTTAAGTAAAACTGTAGAGATTCTATTGGTTTCTGAACTTAGTAGTAATTCAGGAGCTGATTTGGTAGTCAGACTTTTCTAATGTAGCACTATTCTAGCTGCTTTTATTTTTATAGTTTGCTTTTGTAATCTCCCAATAAATAATTTTGCAGTAAGTCTCCAGACAACAATTTAGCCAGACATGCTAGATCTACTGTTAGAAGGAAAAGAGAATGTTTTTAACAGTGTCAGTAATCATCTGCCTTTTCCCTACACTTCCACCATCCCGGGATATTCAGATGCTGCTTGTATGCACTTTGCTCTGTACAGGAGCCCATGGCAGGTTTTGAGCCCAGTGCACACACTCAGTTGGTCACTCTGCCTGTCAGGTGGCTGTGGTGAGGGGGACTGTGTCTCTTTGGCCTCTAGGTGCTCAGTATTTCTGGCACAGCTGTGAAGAGGGGATGGAGAGAGCTGTGCATCCTTTGCCTTTGGTGGAGTTTGTGCTGCCCTTGCAGTCAACTGAAACATTCTTGTCAGAGAGCACTTATGGTATTTCCTTTCAGGAGCAGCTTGTTTGCCTTTGGAAAGGCCCAAAAGGCACCAAAAGGCACTTATTTTCAAAGCATTCCAAGGAAAAGATTTAACAATTCTGTGTTTTCTTCCTTCCTCAAGTCAGAGTCTTCATCCCACAAAAACAAACAGATCGCCTGATGAGTTGCCTGCATTCAGCATTTGGCAAAGCTTGATCAGTTTGCCAAATGTTGGTGCCTCTTTTAATGGATCACCTAGCAGGGGAGAGGGGTTTTCAGTTATTTCAGATGATTAAAACACGTTATCCATTGTAGTTAATAAACATCTGCAGCAAATGACAGGATTCTCCATAGGAAATGGAGATTGTATTTTGATGTTTTTGACTAAAGTATTGGCTGCTTATAAGAAAGTTTTAATCTACCTGACTGAGGTTTGAAGTGCACATCTCAGAGTGAGAGACACCCTCAAAAGGAGGGGAGTTTGTCTGTGCACAGTGAGTCCTTGGTGCCTGGCTGCAGCCCTGGGAGAGGACACCTCTCCAAGGGACACCACTGCTCACCCAGGGAAAGGGGGTTCAGCTAATGGTGGGGTGGAAAGCTTTGCTTTGGATCCTGGTTGATTCTTCCAGCTGAGGGGGAGATGTTCAAAAGAGTAATATTCTCTTGTGTGTCTCAGTGCAAACGCTGAGTGAAGGCAGAGGTGAAGTGTAGGTGTGGGCTTTTTAATAGAAAATTGGGAGAGGGGAGGCTGCAGTGACAGACCCCACTGGGCATCTCCTGCTTGGCAGGCCCTGCCTGGAGCAGGAATTGCTTGTGTGTCAGGCTGTGTCTGAGCAAAAGCAGCTCAGTCATTCAGGAGAACCTTGCCCTGATGTGTGACAGGAAAGGTGAGAATAGAGCAGGGTAAGGTTTGACAGAGCTGTGTGCTTGGGAGTGCCTCCTGTTTCTGACTGCAGACAAAATAGATGATGAGGCTTCTTCTGTGTGTCTTTATTTGTAAGTCCTCACACAAACAGCAAGCATGTGTGTGTACAGAAAGCTTTCTCTGGAAGCCACTTCTGCAAAGAAAAATCTTCAAGTGAGGTGCAATTAAACGAGATGTGTGTGTCTGTGACAGTGACCGAGCTGTCTCCCAGCCAGAGCCAGGCTGCTGATTCCGATTTCGTCGGTCTGTGTGGCTTGCAACAGCTGCAAAATCGCTTTATGCAGGCAGTGGGTGTTCCCTGCTAGAATTCAAGCCCCTTGACTACTCTATTACCTACTTCAGTGACCTGTGCAGTTGAGGCACTGATGCTGTATTGATAATCGAGGCTAAAGATCATTATTGCCAGGCTGCAAACAGAACACCCATGTCCTGGATATAGCACACCCTCTGAGCCTGCTCCAGCTGCAGCAACTTCCCAAGGATCAAAATCAGATCAATGAAATACCTGCCTTGATTCTGGCAGCTCAAAGTGTTCTGTTTCCTGGCTCAGGTTCTCCATGCATGATATTCTTCTGCCTCTACCAGAAAAAAGAAGAATTATATCCTCTGTAACTGTTCTGTTTTTTCCACAGTTCAGGGGAACTGTAGTAAATTGGAATAATTGAGAGTCTGTCCAAAAACTTGATGTGTAATCAAGTAGTGGTGGTAATTTAGTCATCTCAGAGAGCATAAACCTTCCTGGTATCATCATATTTGGGGTAACTTCAGTATCTACAAAGCTTGGGATTCTGGAAATGGCTGAAGTCCTGCTGCACTAGGGAGAGAGGATACCAAAGTCTTTATCTCTTACTTTTGAGTACAAGGCACAGTCTCACAAAACCAAATGTGTTTCTTCCCCTGTGGACCTACACTTACCAGCAGCTCTGAAGATTTACAGTGTCTGATCCTGGTGCCACAGTCACAAGTTGTGGTGATGATGAAGGAAGGATGTGAGGTCTCGTTCTGTTGAGTTTCAGGGTCCTCCACAGGCTGTGGGCTGATGGGAAGCAGCCCACAGGCACAGCTCGTGCTTCGGATAAACTGGTGTCAACCCTAAGTATCTGCCCTGAGCTGAAGCAAGGGAGTTGAGGCAAATTCACATGGGAAGAGCTGAGAGCAGTCTTTTCACAAGCAGGAATCTGAAGATAAGTAAAGTTTACCTTTGCACTTCTTTACAGTAACATAAGCCATCAGGCAGAAAAGTGACAGTTTCTCCATTATTCCTGGGCAAATGTACTGGTCTGTCTGTGTTGTCGTGTTGGAAAATAATATCCAGTAGCGCTTTCCTATAAAGGAGTCAGTCATCAGAGTAAATGCAAGGGGTGCATCAGGCTCTGAGCACAGTGCTGAGTTTAACCAATGTAGGCAGGTACTGCAGGTGTGAAATTGAAAAAGCCACGAATGCTTCCTGCCTTATTCTTTTTAGACAGGTTTCTTGTACTTATTTAAAGGCCAGGAGTCCCAAAGGACAGTGTTACCACCTTTATTACTTTCTCTCTAATGAGATTTTTCAGATTTGTGGCTAAGCCACGTCCCATGACACAAATGAGATACCAGCATTTGCTGCATTGCTCAGTGTGCCTGCCAGGGAAGGGGCAGCTGTAACTCTTGCCAGTCTGTATTTCCTCATCTTTCTTAAATGTGTGTGAACTTTGACACAGGGATACTGTCCTTTCTGAAGGGGAAAAGTTCAGCTTTAGTTATATCAGTCAGGTCTTGGGAGGAGGGAAGTTTGCTCAGAACTGTGATTGTTATCAGGCTGAGGAGTAGACTGGGCACCCTTTGCTTGCAAACAAAAATCCATTAAAAAGTATGGAAACCTACTCTCTTAAGTCAGTACTTATGTCAGACTGCCCTTAAGGGCTTTAATTCACTATTATTTAATCTCCCCAGCATTTATATATTACTACACTTTGCTTACAACTTCATACAGTACAATTTAATACATCTACAGCCTTTGGTACCACTATTTTTACTTTAAAAAAAATTTAACATGTGAGTCAAGTGAAGCCAACTTGAGCTTACTTCTATGAAGGACAATAAAGTTATGTGGGCATGGTTACCATTTAATATTTTTGGAAGTATTTAGCACAGGATAGAATGACAACTTGAAATACCAGAGCCAGGAAAAACATAAATTTGATAGGCCGAATTTCTTTTTCCTGTCAGAGATGTGTATTTTAGCAATCAATAGTGACTTGTACAAAGCCAGACTGCATAATTTATATATGAAATCTATTTTATATTTTTGCAATTTTACATGGCAGATTTTCCTGTGAAATATCCAGATGGATGGTGCTTTATTTTCCTTGTGACTCTGTGTATCTCAAGTGTGCATGCCTCTCACTCTAGGAAATGTTGCTGCATTAATAAACCCATTATGAGTTTTATCTCCTGACGTTTTTCTGGGCAACAGGACTCAGTCTTGTTGTTTTCCAAGATCCTCTTCACTAGTGTCACCTGCACCACCCTTCTGATGCAAGTGTGAGAAATGACATTGCCTGAGAGCTCAGTTATGGGGCTGTTGAAGGCAGCACTTCTCTCTCATGGTCTGCATGAACAGTGCAAGAGAAATATGCCACTCCAACAACCCTGAATAAACCTGGCCTGTCCAGCAAGGCAACAACAGAAGTGGGAGGGGAGTAGAGTAAAATAATTAGTAAGTGAAAATCCTGAGGGCAGTGTGATGAACAATTTGTCTCTTTTTTCTTGTGTGTGTGATGTGGTGGACTCATACAGATTTTGGAAGGAACGCTGCCACTTGCTTCCTGGGGGCTTGTAGAGTTGATCTGGGGTGTGGAGAGCAGTGTTGCACCCCACAAGTTGGAAATGTGAGCAAAGCTGATTGTCCCTCTCTTCCTCAGCCTCTCCAGAAGTTAATTGCTGCATCACACGTTGTTCCTCCTGTTCTCCAGATTCCCTCATTTCCCTCCTCTGAGCTTCTCAGCTCCTGCCCTGGCTTGGAGCTGCAGTTGGTGCACAGTTAGCAGCGACTGCTTAATTGGTGCTGTAAATGCACCACTAAGTCCTTTAGTGTCCATGAAATCAACGCAAATGCCACGAGAGGAACATTTGTTTCTAGCAGCCACTTGGCTGGGGAGATGCCTTGCATTGATCCCGAGCTGTTGGACTGCCAGACCTTTATTCCAGTGCAGTTGTCAGTAATGAACTGGTGATAAGGACTGGTTGGAGGGCTGAAAAGACTGCAGCTCTCTAATGTAAATCTCACCACAGAGAGAAAGCCTGGCTCCAGCACACATAAACACAGCATGATCTGAAAACAAGGTCTTGTTGCTCTATGAGACTTCACCTCTGCTCATTCTGGCAAGGTCCTGGTAGAGGAATCTTGTAGGGTGTCACACTGTACTCCTCTGAGCTGAGCAGGGAATCTTTCACAAGAAAGATGAAAAGTTAAAAAAATAGATTCTAGGACTGAAAGAAGAGCAGATAATTGCTATTTGTCTCTCTGAGCTTTTGTGGGCAGATATTGAATAGAAAATGCTTCATATAATTGTATTTTTGGGAGCCTAGTTGCAGCCAAAGATTTATAGGAGTTTTTTTCCCTGCAAAACCCCTGCTCATTTCTATTTTAAAAAAGGGGCTATCACCAAGTGTCACCCTGAAGAATTGGACCCACTACAGTATTTTGTTACATATCAGAAAACGAAGTGCAAGGCTGGTACACTATTAAGCAACAGCAGCGGAGATGCCACTCTCAACCTCATTATTCAAGGCTCTCTTTAGTTCAATTATACACCTCTACAGCTAAGGAAGACAGATGAAGGTCATTTGGGAGCTGTAAACCACAACGCATTGAATGCAGAACTATGTTCTTAAGCTGATTTACACCTTGTTCTCCAGTGTTGTACAGCATGGGGCTTCGATTGAAATGCAGAGGCAGTGATTGAAAAGCCTTTTTCTTCTTCTTAGCTCCAGATCCACTGCCTGTAATTATTATCTTGATTAGATGGCGAGAGACAACGGCTTCTGCTTCCATACCTGGGTGGTGACAAACCCCAGATCTTGGGACTTGGGCAAAGAGCCCACCAGGGATGCACAATGGTGTTTATATCTGCAGTAAGTTAATTCTGGGTTGTGTGTATTGGTCCAACAAGGAAGAAAACCAGTAATTGAGGGAAGCAATTTGCCTTTCCAGGAGAGACAAAGAAATGCCATCTTGTACTGATTTACCTCCCATATATCTCAGCATGGGGAATGGCAAGTACATTGAAGAAAGTTAATTAAATACTGCAAATGCACACAAAAAAGAGAAACTTTTCATGCTAATAACAAAGGATTGTAGGCTTCACTCACAGGAAACAGAGACATTTTAAAAATAACATAGTCTGAGGTGTGCTGTACAAACCTATCTGGGAGCAGATCCTGAATTAGTGAATCTGTGGGTGCTGGTGCTGTCAAACTTCTGATTCCTCGGTAAGGCCTTGGGGGGAGACCAGTTTGGGTTCTCTAGCACTTTGGTAAAAAAAAAAACAAAACTCTTGTAAAAGATGTGGATCAGTCTCACTGTCCCTAAACATTGTCCCAGAGCTTGTGCAATGCAAGCACCTTGCTTTTTATGCTGAGGTTAAATTGCACATTAGTACTTTCACCCATCTATGGAAGCAGATGCCAGCTCTGAGGAGTAGATCTAACTAAATATCACCTGCAATTCCAGTGCTGTCTTGGGAAATATTTTGTCAGTCTAAGCTAACTGAAGAGGGGAAGATAGGCAATAAAACCAAAATTATTTGAATTCTTTTCTGAAATGTGGTTTGCTGAACACTCTGCGTCTACAGCAACTCATATTTATTTAGAAATAAATTCTGGCAAGACTCATGCTTTTGTCCATTTAACTGAGAGAACATGAATCAGTGCAGAGCCACAAGTAGTTTTGACACAGAAATAAAGACTATTTTAGTAATACTGTATTTCTATCCGTGGACCAGAGTTTGCTTTATTAGCATTTTCCCTATTTTATAGTAAGGTAGAAGATTAAGCAGCATGACTGCATATTTATTTATGATATTTCAGAATTTGTTTCAGATGGAGATATTTTTTGGATATTTTTATTTACTGGAAATAACCACAGGAGACTTTAAAACATTAATATTGTATAAAAAGGTTTTTGCTCTTAAATATTTAAACTTGTAATCATATTTATAGATACATGTTTAATTTTTAGAACTAGTCCTTTCAAGTTAAAACCATACTATGATTTCAATATTGTGGCTCTGTAAAAGCCTAATTCTGTCCACAGATGTGCACATGTGATGCCCACTCATTTCATAATACCTTCACCTGTAGGCCAGCATTTCTTCTGTGTTGTTTGCCTGAGTTTTTATTATTTGCAGCACCTGGTCTCCTTAAGAAAAGAGTTTTCTGTCCATGTGCATGTCAGGTTTTCCCTGCTGACTTTGGCCTAGGAACAAATATGCATCTCCTGCTTCTGGAACGGCCCCATACATCATTAACTCTAATTGTACACGAAGCCACTCCCGCCCTCGTTAAAAATCAATGAGAGCACCAAAAGGGCCTGAGGTTGTTGAAAATTGGGATCTCTAAGAGTCCATCAGGGATAAATGCAATGATAATACATCCAAAGACTTTAAAATTGTAATTATATATAAATTGCTACTAAATTATATATATTCTACACTCTGGAATCCCTTTTTCTCCCAGTAGAAATCCTGCTTTAGTCAATAAGGCTGAGGTGTAAAAACAAAGCATGACTTGGCTGGGATGCACATGACTGCATTTTGCAGTTTTTATCTGAGATTCTACATTGATTGTTTCCTGCACTGAAGATTCGTGCTGCACTGTTCATAATTTTTTCTTTTCCATTAAATGTTTTTTTAAAGGGGAAAACAAGTCTCAGAACTAGTCCCTGACTTCAAAATACTTTTGCTATGGAGATACTGGACATGCTGGATGTGCTTCTCAGCAGTCGTTACAAATGTAATGACCTGCAATTGTTAAAATGAAACTTCTGTAGTATTAATCCAAAACTTTTGACATAAGCATTTAATAGAAACTTTGGGCAGAAATTCCCTCATATAAATTGAAGGTTGTTCCCTATTAAGTTTTTGTTTGGTTCCCTCCCCTCGCTAAATAACAATTTAGTTGCTTTCTTATTTTTCCCCCTTGGTTGTACTGATGCAATTCTTTGCAGTGCTGCCTGGTAAATCAGATTAGGGAATGATCTGGATTAAAAAAATCACATCAAAAGGGCTCCAAAACCAGTGGTGGTATGGCAGCTGAGAGAATGGTTGGGAATGCCTTGGGAAGGATGAGCAGGAAATCTCCTTTTGCCAGTACAGATGCTGGCATCTTTTAACCTCAAACTGAATATGAGGTGCCCCAGTGCCAGACCAGGTAGTGGCACTGCACTCTGGGAGGGTGGGAGCTACCCACATGTTGCAGGCTGATAGTGATTGATTTTCTTTCAGTCTTCTACCCCCATGATTAATTAGTAATCGTACTTATGAGGCAAAATTAATAACTTTGGATAATCCTGGCTTTCTAATCTTTTTCATTCTTCTGGCAGTAAATTTGGAATCCAATGTTCCAGCTAAAATGCTTTTCTGAGGCTGTCCTGGCATCCAGCACATTCTCCTGGAAAGGGCAAGGTATGGCTGTGCTCCAAAAACAGGGGAGCAGGGAGGAAGAGATGTAATCACTCTGGGATGCATGTTCTGTACCCTCTATGCAGAAATTCCCTGCAGAGAGCACGTCAGGGTCCATTTTATCTGCAGGAGTTGGCTCATATTCCAGATTCTTTCTTCAGAGGAACTTTGGGCACCTGGAGATGTTGCTCTCCCTCAGATGCTTCTGGGTAAGATGACAAGCCTTAATTTCAGGGGTTGAAAATGCAAGATATCATTGAAATTTCCACCTTTTCTTCAAACCAGGGATAGACTAAGCCTTTTCCATCTAATCTTCCATTTCCCCTCCCCATTTTTTTTACACATCATGAAACCCAGCAATGTCAGCTCCAGAAATTATTGCCCTCTTGTAGAGAGGGCACTGAGTGCATTGCAGAACTGGCAAGCCATGGTTTATAGAAACCATGCTGATTCCCACGGCACCACATGTGGATCACTGCAACACTTACACCTTCCTTCTGTGCCTTTCTTACAAATACATTGTGGGCAGGACAGATTGTGTGTCCTGCCTTCTGCTCTTTTTCCTCCTGTAAAAATCCTTGGGGTTTTCAGTTGAGAAGGGACCAAAGACTGAAATCATCCTGCTGGTTTATTGGAACACGTGGCAGACATGAGAACTCTCTCCACTTGTATATTTGGATCTTGGAAAGTCTGTGCTTGCCAAGATTGGGGTACCCACCAGCTCCTAGCTGGAACCTTCTGAGCAGAGGATATGGCAGGCTCAGCTCATTCCAACAAGTATTGGAAATAACAATCTCCTGCATGTGTCTAAGTGCTTAAACAGAATACTTAGGGGCTTATTTCAGTTTTTTATGCAATAATCTTCTTCAGCAGCAACATCTGATAGCTTTACAAAAAATCATAATGAAGTACTTGAGCAGATTATCTAGGCAAGCTCTCAATTAGCTGAGACATCTTGACCTACGAATCTGAATAAAAGGTGATGAGCTTGTTGTTGTGACCTTTCTAACAAGCATGAAACTGCTGTGGGTAGAGGAGTCCCTGAAATAGCCATAACGTGGGGCAGTAATTCTGAAAGAAGGTTACACCTACTCAGTTTTCTCTTTTACTCTCTGTATGCTGCAAGAGGGTTTATGAGCTTTGGTTAATGATCCCAGCTGTTCCCAAGGAACTCTGATGCAGATAGGCTTGGACTGAGAAATGTAACATAAACAAGGAGTAGCTTTTTGTGTCTGTATCTTTTCTTAATCAAGCTGACTGTAAGGAATTGTATGGGTACTGTGCACATCATTGAAATGCAGAGCTTTGTAGGCACTAAACAATCAGTAATGATATATCAGAGAGATATATTATTAAGCAAAGACATCACTGTAAACTTTGCCTGTAATCAAAAGTACAAGAAGTCAAGCTGAGTGACCCGCCTTTCTTAGTCTTCTTGGGTCTTATGCAGGAAATTTGCATGCTCTACATTGTTTGGTACTCTATTTATTTACCCCTGATAACAGGACCCTGCCCCATCCTGCATGTCCTCTAACACCAGGAACTGCAGCATCTCCTTGTGTGCAGTGCCACAGTCTGTGGGAGGAAGTGAAGCCTTCTGTCTCAATGTGGGATTGCACTGCTCTCCTGTGAGACACCAGATCTGAGCCCTGTGAGTCCTCTGACTACTCAACTGCTGTGTAAACTACAGATGGCAGTGATACCACCTCTCCTCTGACCGTGCTGTTTCAGAACACAAACGCACTACAGATACATTTTGCAAGGTCCTCATTCCTTAGACCTGCTCTGTCTGCCTGCAGATTTCCATCCATGTTCAGCTTGGGTCAGTTTTTGCAGAGAGAGGTATCATTTGCAGGTGGAAAAAAAAAAAATTACTACATTTATGTGCTCCTGTGCTGAAGTGTTTGTTGAAATATTTAGAAAAATGCAAGTGGAAGAGACCTCTGGAACTCATCCAGTCCAGTCCCCTGCCCAAGGCAGGACTGTCAGAAGGTCCTGAGGTTAAGTGCATATAACCTACAGATCATAGAACCAGTTTCCACAGTCTTTGTTGGACCTTTTCCAAGCCCAGCTGTCAGGACCATGCTGTTACCTGTGTACAAGTAAACGGGTGGAGTGGGGAGTTCACAGCTCTGGAGGATGAGCTTTATCTAACACAGGAAAGGAAAAGTCCTGACTGAGTTACATGGGAACATAGAATTGCAGGAGCATAGTCTGGATGCTTTTAATAGAGCCATAGGTTTGAAGCCAGAGGGGACCATTAAAATTGCCTGTTCTGACCCTCTTCATGATGATACAGGGACATTGAATAGTCCTAATGCTGGAATAAGAGTCTGCTTAGCACTACTTTTCTAACTATTATAACATTTTTCTGAGTTATTCTCTAACCCCTAAATTACTCTTTTTCATGTAAGGCTGTCTGTCAATCTGTTTTTTACGCCTCTGACAGCTCGTCCCCACCTTCCAGTGTCTTGGGTGCTTTTTTTTTCTGCTGTCAAACTCAGACTAATTCATTTTCAGTTCCCTTAAGAGACCTGTCTGAGCACTGAAAGATCTGGACTCTTGCTATTTCATTAGCCCTCATTATATTTCAGTTAATGGTTAGCTGGCAGCATTGGTTTTGATTTTTTTTTTTGTAATAGGAATGAAGCAGGTTTGTATTTTATAGTCCTTTCTCATCAGTCTCTGGGAGAAAAATATATCTGTCTACAAAGATATTACAGTCTCCCTGAAAGCAAGCTTTATTGTTATTTGCATCACTTTCAGTTATGCACAATTTTAGTGGGGAAAGTGTATGAAGCTGGAGTGCATGCAGCTGTGCAGGATGCTGGCAAATCCTGCCACAGATGCTCCCTTCCCTCCTTTGTGACAGAACCGTCATTTTCTCAAGGCACTCAAAGAGAACCTACTGGCAGAGACAGAGAAACAGCACTTGGTTTTCTCATAATGCTGAATGTTTTCTGAGACTTTAAAGATACAACCGAGCTTTTAGGGGTAACATGATTAATTTTGCTCCTCTGGAAGAAAGCACAGAGAGTTATCGACTTCAAAGTGTCATTGTTCAAGCCGGCTTTGCAGCCAGCCGGGGCTGAGCCGTGGTTTTCCAATCGGGACGTGGGAGTAGCATGCTTCCCTGATTACCCTGAATGTGTTATTAATTAATCAAGCACAAGCTCGTTACAATGACTGAAGAATGACTCATGAACAATCAAACCAGCTTTTTTTTTATCCTTTTATTTTGTGGAAGAGAGATGAGAGAGAGATAAAAAAATATAACAGTAGCATTTGACAATATTTTCCCGAAGCCAGCAGGTTCACAGGGAAGGAAAGACTGGAAATATTTGGGTCATTAGTCTGAAGTTTTAAAAACGAATAGAGATGTTAGATTCCCACATTTCCTCAGCAGCTTTGGTAATCTCAGCTCATGAAAAAATCTATCAGAAAATCAGCTAAGTGTATCTCAATTCAGAGGAGGCTTCATTGTCCCGTTGAATTTACCTGCATAAAATTATATATGCAGGGTGCCTTGCAACACTGATCCAGTGAGATACAGAACTCTGGGGTCTGGGATTTGATAAGCACCAATAACAGCCCTTGCCTCGAGCAGCAATTGCATGTGAGCAGCCCCTCTCCGATCAAGGTGCTTGTCACTTGTGATCACTTTAGCAATAACCTGAGTGGCTGTCTGTAAAATAAATATATTTTATTCTTCCAACCTGGCCAATCTCAGAATCGATATGAATACTCCATTTTTCATTCCTTCTCTTATTGTTTATTCTCTGTTGATCTACCATGGACAAACCACCTCCATAACTGAGCTTACACAGAATGTAAAATCCATTCAATTAATATTAATCATAATTATGTTTCAGCACTGATGGGAGAAATGACAAGAAATTTATACTTAACATAGAAAGGAGAAGATGGAGAAAGGATTATGAGTAGTAGTGTTTGGTAATGAGGTTAGTGTCATAAAAGAGTTATCCAGAATTAGCAGCAGGAGCAGCATTTGCTTTCCTGTTTTTCCCAGAAATGGTTCTGCTAATAAAACAAGCACAGATGTGGAATGGTTTTATAGCTCATCCTTAAGTATCCTCGTGCAGTGTCTGAAACCTAATCATTACAATGTTTTGCATGAAAGCCAGAAAGTGAGCAAGTCATTATGTTGCTACGTGTTGACATGGTTCCTCGGTATCTTCCCCCTGAAATAAATACAGCCTCTCTGTAGATTTGCTATAATTGGATTCTACTGCACCATAATATGTAAATTATAAACTTCAATTACCAGTGTATAAAAATAGAAAGTCATGTAAATGTCTTAGGAAAAAGTGTTTGAGCAACTATGAATATTTGGGAAAACCAAAATGTGTGCTATTTGGTTACAGTTGTTGTCATTGCCCTGAATCTTTAGGGTGTTTTTGTTTGGTTTTTACTTCTTATTTTGCAGTTCTTGTTTGTGGCAGTGAGCTATCTTTCACCTGTGTGGTCCCATATGGCTGACTGGAGGTGTGTTGGCTCTTTAGTCTGTTTGTGGTACTTTGGTAGCTTTAAAAAAAAGGGTAAAAAGATGTTTTAATTTGTGGTGTTTTCAATTGCTGTTAGAAGACTGTTACAATCTGAGTGTTTGCCTTGCCTGCTGTTGTTCCTGAATGGTCTGTGGTGAGTGACTTCAGCAGTTCGTAAGCCTGTTTTAAAAAAAGGTGTGAGAGTGAGGACAGCTTATGCAGCAGCTCCTGAAAGGGGTGTTGGTACAGTGAGGCAGATCCCCCCACAGGACACTCATGCTTACTTTTCCCAGAGGTGACACTCCACAGGTGGGTTCCCCCAGCAGAACACATGAAAAGGAGGGGGGAATGAGGAGCCTGGTTCTCTTGGGTATGGCATTTCATACCCAGGTGCTCTGGGTCTCACCCAGGCACAGAGCTGCGGCAGTCACTGCTCACTGTGCCAGGGAGGGGCTGCTGCCTCACAGACCTCAGCAGGGAGCAGATGGGAGCAAAACCTGCAGCAGCTGCACTGGATCGAGTGATGGAGCCTCACATGGCATGAGATTGGACTTGCTGATGTAACTTGCCAAGTACAGTTGTTTAGAGGCAGCCAGCAGGAAAATGGGAGAGGGGTGAGTTCATCAGTGCCCGAGTTAAAGGAACAAAAGAAGCAGTCTTTGCTCCTTCCTTATTTTATTTTATCAGTGAAGCTCACTTGCTTTGGTTCCTTGAATAAGGAGGACCAAGCCTAAATTCCATTTTCATCTTTTGCACCAGCTCAACTCTCTTTGTTTTCCTCAGGCCTTTCTGTTCCAAACTTCTCTTCCTGAAACCTGTAGAAACATGTTCCATCTACATTGCACTGACACTGTATCAGCATGCAGGATTCAAACAAAGGGGCTGGGAGCTCATGTCTTAAGGTAAGCTTTACAATTGGTGTCTATCACCATTTTCCATAGATATCATTCCATTATAGTCAAATTACATTTTACTTTAGTAATATGATACCAAGCCTTCTGTAGTATAGGTTATTCTACATGGATGTGTCTCAGAAAGTCAAAATTTATTTTCTTACCCATCTAGAGGATTTCAGTCTCAAAGAGAACAAGAAGGAAATGTGAATTTCTTCTACCTATCTCTTAATTCTTAATTGTTATTTTTATCTTAATGCAGTTTAATGTTATGCCAAAGAAATCCAGGATTCTCTTTCTGTAGAAAATGTGTGAATTCAGCTGTTGTCCTTTGGTCACTTCATATTCTTTGTATAGGCCCAAAGAATAATTAAGGAAGAAACATTCAAAAATACCTTGAAAGGGCTTAATTTTCATTGAATTCTACTGTGATATTGGTGTCTAGTTCTTGAAGATTCTGTGTAGCCTTTGAGTTTAGACAAGCTTAATGTTACCATAGGGGCAATGCAAGTTTGAGTAACTTTAACAAGCTACTGTATTTTTCCACTATTCATTAATGTTAGATGATACTGAAATTTGCACTTTGAAATGATTGAGTGCAATACCTAAAATCCCATGGCAAACCAGGCCTTACATCCTCAGTAAGAAAACAGCCCAGGAAAGCTTGCTTAAAAGCAGAACTGATTTCAAGATACCATGGTACTAAAGTGAAAGAATGAAAAGCCTGCTGCTCACTTCAGCAGGGCTTACAGGTATGGCTAAAGAGGAATGCTTTTATCGTTAAGAATTGCATTTCCAGGGAAAGGACTTTGATACCAAAAAAATAAAATGAATTGGCTATGCAACACTGGAAAAATCTCTTCACTCCTCTACAGCTAGACCTGAGACTGTAATACAACAGCAGACTATCACAATCTCTCATTCACTGAGACCACTATATTTTTTCTTGACAGAGCAATTACTAGTTAATCCCATTAGGATAGATGGTAATGGAGCCTAGTTGTAAAATATCCCTTTGTATTTTTTCTTCTATTTTGTTTTGAATATATTGCTTTGATTTTTATCACATTTATGTGCACATTAAGGCACAATTATTCATTGTTAAAGTCAATCTGCAATCAATGTCATTTTCTGTATTTTGTTTACCCAGATTAGAGGTTTGATCCTGCTCATTGACTTCAGTAAGTGCTTGACTTACCCTCTCCCCCTCTCTCTTGGATCTCCATGCTACAAAGAAGTTTGTCCTTGGCCCTGGCTGGGTGCACAATGGAAAGGGTCTGTGATACAGACTCTTATGTGTTCTGGGGGAAGGCTGGTGATGTTTGCCTGTGCTAGGCAGGGCACAGTGTCACCCTGTCAAGTCTCCCTGGCTTCCAGGAAAGGATAAATGAAGGACAGGGACCAGGAGAGTGTGGAAGGAGAAGGGTAGGAAGGAGGAGGAGGATGACAGAAAATAGCTAGCAAATGTTTAAGAAAGAGGCAAAGCCATGGCATCCCAGGGCAAAGGCTTTATCATGCCAAGAGCTGGGATTGGGCTCTCCTGTGGGTATGAAAACCTGCAGGGCTTCCCTGAGCTCTCCTCCTTCACCCAGAGAAAAGCTCTTGGGACAGAGCTCTGTGCATGTGGGGAAATTCAGTCAATGAAGACAGCTGGAGGAGGAAAAAATAATGTTCTCAGTGCTTCAAGGGACAATCTAGAAGGATGAAAGCAGTCCCTTCTGACCTTCCAATATGTCCCTGCTTCACAGTGGTGCCAGTTTCGAGCAATTTTCTTTGTGTTCACTAGAAACCTTCCTCCCCAGTGATGGGATATTTGTGCTCTCCACTCTTTCCTGTGATTTTGCCACTTGTCATATATTCCCTTCCTTAAGTTAAGAATAAGTAGTTTTTTCTCCTATGAGCTGCATTCCTGTTCTGGTGAACAAGAAACTTAATGTAATATTAAGCAAAGAAAGAAACTCATTTCCCTATCTCTCTAACTTGACTCAAGCTATCAGTTACCCTGGAGTAAAGTGGAGATTAATCTACCCCATGTGTACTTGCAGTATTTAACAATAACAGTCGCTTGTCTTATCAGTCTCCCTGTGGAAGTTTTGATCACAGAACTGAAGGAAGAATAAGCCTGTGTTTATTCTTGCTGAGGATCTTGACGTTTGGCAGAGTGTTTGCCTTGCTGGTTCTGTGCCAAAGCATTACAGGCTCCATTGGCAGTGCAAAGGTGGGGGAAGACAAGGAAGAGAAAGCCCCCATTAGGGAGTGCTGGGAGAAAAACCTGCAGAGGTCTCAGTGCAGTTTTGCTACCCAGATTTAGCTGGGAGAAGTTGCATAGGCAAAGTAGGGTTTTTCCAAAGGCACTGAACCCTGCCTGCCGCAGGGGCCATACCAACTTAGCCAGGCTGTGACTCTTTCAGTGATTGAAATATGTTACTTTTGCTGTCCTTGTTTTTCTTTAAAGCCAGAGTGCTTTCTGATGCTCCAGGTGAGATCATATCCTCCCCCCACATGTTTCAGTGTGAGAAATATCCAGTTACCTTGATTTTTGCCAGTCTGTCCATGCCAAAAAGAAATGTTCTTCCTTGAGTGATCTGAAAAGTCCAAATCATCTCCATCATTTAATCCTGCCTCGAGAAACCCCTGTAATGTGCTGTGCACAGGAGTTCAGCTGGTCAACTCTGTAGCTTAGTGGCACTTAGGAAAGAACATGTTTCATAGAGAGGTTTTGTTTAACAAATGATAATGAAGAGTGTCCTTGAGTGTTGTAACTGCTAATGTTGCGCTTCCTCTGCCACTGCCCTAAGTTAATTTCATTGAAAAGTACATTTTGAAGATTTCAAGGCACTGAAAGTACCTGATGAATGCAGGTATGTGGAGTTTATAATTTCAATCTGAACTGTGAAATATTATTTCCCATAAATAACAATTAATAACTTTTGGAGAACATTCTCAACCTCAGATATATGAACAAAAGTCTGGTGTCAGACTGTCAGGAGCTACTGTGATTTTGCACCCATAAAGGGAAACTAATCCCCCACTTCTCTTCTGTACCAGTTCTGTGGTCAAGACAATCTCCTCCCCATGGCTCATCTGTGGACACCATGTCCCCTAGTTTGGGAAATGAGGAGTGCAGTGCAGACCTGCAGGCTCCTGTATCTCATGGCACCCAAGTCTCCTAATGAGAAAAGGAACAGGGTGAACAGCAGAGATGGTGCCTCCTGCTTTGTCATTTCCATGGAGGAGCTCTTGTATGACAGCTCAAGTCAAAGAATGCAAAGTTTAGTTTTTAGGGGGAAAGAAAAAGTATAAAGAACACATTTTAAAGTAAAATATTATTGTTCATACTTATTTGATTTCTGACGGTACATTTCTAGCCCTTTTTAAAATTAATCCTTATTCAACATTACAAATATATCATTTTCATTTCAAGCTATAGTTATTTTGCTAAGTTCTACTTTTCCCCTCTATTGATTTTATTCCTGTCTAAAACCTCTTTCTGTCACTCTGTAATAGAATAAAAATGGGCTAAATCAAGCACTTTATCCAATCGATGACTCTTCATACTTGACCAAGAATTTCTGTGCCAGAAATAACATTCCACAGTCTGGAAGTGATAAGGATGAAAAGGTCCATTACAACATATTAATCATTGTTCCTCCATTTTTCTTTAGGCAAGACAAGTTCCATTGCTGTTTATTCTGTAACTTGTGATGAGTATCTCTGGAGCTGGCTTTACAACAGCAGTGACCAAAGGCTCTCCATGATTTCTTTATTTTTTAACTGCTGTGCCAAAATATATGCCCATTGGTTTGCATAGTGCACCTCCCAGGACTGAACACAGTCCTGACTGCAGGGAGGGAGGCTGCTCGTTTTTCTATGCCTGGCCTGAAAGAGCAGGTGTGGTAAGTGGATGGTGAAATCAAATTCCAGCCATGTGTGCAAATGCTTGGATGGGAGATATTGCCTGTGCAGGGAGAGGAGGCAGGAGGTGAGCTCTGGGGTGGAGCAAGGAGGCTGCTAAAATCCATCTTCCTCTGCTTGTGTGAGGAGAATGGAAATAGGCAGGAAGGGTTAGAGGTCTAGGGGTGGTGAGAGCTTATCAAAGAAACACAGTCCAGCTGCTTCTGTATCAGACAGGAGAAGTAAAACTTGTACTTGATTTGAAGTAGGGTTGCTGATGCTATAAAGTAAATGCCAGAGACACAGTAGAAGAAAATAATTTCATTTTAAGATGAATGTTCATCTCCTACCTTGTTACTCTGAACCCTTTCTATCACATCTGTGCTAACTAGGAGCTGCAGCACCAAGTGTTTATGTTTGCAGTGGTCAGGTTGATTGTCACAAACACTGCTGTAGCATTTCTCAGCTCAGGAATAGATCTAAGAAAATGCCTTGGGCTTCCTGACATTGCATGGGGAAGCACAGGGCAGTTTCAGAGAGTGTCAAACAATGCAAGATGTTTAGCATGGTTGTTTAAATAAGGCAGCAGGAAAATGGGAGAGAGATTAATTTTCAGTAATTTTCTTCAGCTAGAAGAAGAGAGACTCTGTGCAACGTTATCCAGAGCTTGCAAATGTCTCCTGAAGGCAGGGACTTCTCAGATAGCCAAGCAGGGCTCTCTCTCCCCTCTTCTATAAAATCAATCAGAAGAAGAAAAGGAAGAGTGATGCTGCTCACTCTTCAGTGGTTTAACCATGATCAATTCCTTCTGCCAGAATAAATTCAGCCACACATTTTCTGGAAGGATACTCTGCAGACAGTTGTGGAGAAAGGTATGGTATTGTGAAGAGAGGAAATTGAGATCAGGGAATCAGGCTAGACAATGAACTGCAGCTGTGATCTAGTGTGGGTTATGCAGAGTGGGATCCCTGCTCTCTTGATTTTCACATCACTCTGATGCAGTAAACTCCACTATTTTTCTCTTAAATACATTTTTACAGGGAAGGATGAGCACTCCCATTTCCTACCTCAGTCATATATGTTTGGGATACATTCAGAAGTATTCCCCTGGCCCTGGAAGAAGGATATTTATACAGGATTAGGGATTTCCCTGCAGAAGGCAGAATGGCTTGGAATTGCTTCACTCAAAAGAAGATCCACAGCTGAGGCAAGGCTGTGGTAGAGGCACTTCCTATCCACATCTGTCCTCAATGGAACCACCATCAAGATTACATTATATTTATGTGACCACAGCTTTCAGGATAGAAATTTTGGCATCACCTGAAATAGAATTTTGGTACTTGAGCTTAAAGTTCTTTATTCAGGAACTGGCTCATGATCAGTGCAGAGGTGACGTGTCTTGCAATTAAAACTGGATCTTTAAAAAGGATGTTCTGCTGCATGTGCTGCGTGGAGGATTTGACCCACAGTTATTTTT
Organism: Rhabdornis inornatus; assembly: GCA_013397075.1. NCBI lineage: Eukaryota > Metazoa > Chordata > Aves > Passeriformes > Rhabdornithidae > Rhabdornis > Rhabdornis inornatus. The sequence continues at coordinate 82,850 of VWZS01002380.1, read as the reverse complement.
TAGCATGCAGGACCTGGCACCCTAATTCAGATGTTCATGCTCTCCCTCTTTCCCCCTGAAATAGTTGGACAGCTTACCCTACTTCCTCTTCATGAAGCAGTACTTACAAAGCAGATAAAATAGAACATTAGGTGGAATGTAACTGAGATCAATAATTAGAGTTATTTTACATAATCTCAGCCCATGAGCACAACTGTTGGGCATTTCTCATTAGAAGTCTGTGGAATGTTCTTACTTTCTTTTGCTAAATTTTACCTGTTTGTTGGTGTTTCTGCACAGATTTGTGGAGATAATTTTTTTTGTTGTGTCTTCTGTCATTTCCCCATTGATGTGCATCCCCATTTCTTGTCCATTTAGCTAATCAGAAGTTCTACAATGACTTATGCAGCCTTCAAAATCATGGTGGGAAATATTTTCTAGGGCTTGTCATTTTAAAATGAGACAGATTTTTTTTAAAAGCCAACATTCTTGATACTGAATCAAATGTTATGAAGTAGAGATACACAATGTGGTGGCATGTCTATTATTCATGACAGATCTATTTTGTAAGGAAGGTTATTGTAAGAAAATGCAAAACAAACCGCCACAAGAGGTTATAACAGAGATAGATCACAGGAGACATTGGTTTCTGTAGAAACTATAGGCAGATAAAACCAAAAAAATTAGTCGAAGTATGTTTCTCTTACAGTATTGTTGTCAGAAGAATCAGATAAGTTATTTACTTGTTGTCTTACAAATAAAGGAACGCAGAGAAAATGTCATCAGGAAATATTTTGGACTCTAGATCATGTCCAAGTGCTTCTATAATCCTAGAAGGAAAACAGGAAGCAATATTGTCAATTTTGAATTGTGACTTACTAAAATCAAACACTTGTGCTTGGATTCTTCCATGCCTCTTGTACTGAGCAGAATCTTTAAGGAGCCCTCATGTGTCTAGAACCAAGCCTGTGGAGTACAGTGCTGGTCAAAGATGGAATCCTGTCCTTTAAAGCAAACCCCCCAGCTGGCATGGTGCAGAACCAAACCTGTGGGCTGGCATTGCAGCATCCCTGGTGTGGCATGGTGCAGAACCAAACCTGTGAGCTGGCATTGCAGCACCCCTGGTGTGGCATGGTGCAGTACCAAACCTGTGAGCTGGCATTGCAGCATCTCTGCCATGGCATGGTGCAGGACCAAACCTGTGGATTCCTACAGGTGGACAGACAGCTGGCATTGCAGCATCCCTGCCACCGGGGTGAAGGCTGGTCTGGGCTTTTCTCACCAGGACAAAGAGAGAGTGGGGAAAGCAAAGCCAGCCCCGGGTGAGGAGGGGAGTTGGGATGTTGTTGGCAAGAGCTGTGTCTGCAGTCACCTCCCTGAGCTCCATGGGCTCAGAGCACTTCCCACATCCCCAGGAGCTTGTGCAGGGGCTGGGCTGGGAGTGCCCTGACTGCAGGTTTGGGTGACAGCAGTGGCTGTCCGTGCCTGTTGATGATGACAACAATTTCTCCTGCACATTACTTTTGATTATCAGTTCTCCTATGACTGGAGGGTCCAGGTTTTGTGAAGGATGTTTCTTCACACATAGTGTAACAGATATCAAATTGACCTAAGGGTTATTTCCTCTAAATTTCCTTTGGGTTCTGTTTTCTTCGGCTGGCTGAAACCAGGTTATTTCAAATGAAATTAGCCTGCCATAAATCTTCTTTTGCCTCCTTTTCTGCCACAGGCTCTTGCTTCTATGTCTGTGGTCTTATGTGCTCTAAAATATATTTATTTTAAGATAGATCTTAGACTGATAATCACAAGAATGTAAATTTCCATGTTTGAAGAATTTCCTAGTATGAGCAGCACCAGAAGTTGCACCCTGCCCCCAAGGACGTTTTCCATCTTGCTCCTCTTTTGTTGTGAACAGAAATTTTAGCATGTCTTTGTCGCTGTCAAATTTTGATAGTCTTTCTAAAGTAATTCAGAAGGAAATGATTGAGTTTTATAATACAACGGCTTTTAAATGGGCTGGATATCCAAGAGTTAAATGAAGATATTACAGCTGTTGCTTTATAGGTTGTAAGTGCTTGGTTTTCATCAAAGCCTTAAAGGTTAGGCTATTCCAAGGGTCAACCTTTATATTAGGTATCATTTATCAAGGATTAACAGAAAATTAAGTTTTAATTGTACAGTATGATGGAAAGTTGGATTAGTTTAAAAGAAGTAATAAAAGGAAATTTATGTCCCTAACTGAGTATCAGAGCAGGATTGGGTGACTAGAGAATGCTTAATGTTTTAGTAGGAAAAGCGAGGAGGTGAAGGCAGAGGGGGCAGACAGGCACTCTGCTGGCTGATAACCTGCCCAGCCAGGGAGCTGTGCTGGGGTATCGTGTTTGGGTGTTGGGGGATGACACTGCCATAAGCTTTCATTTAAGCCAAGCCCCACGAAGATTAAAGCCACTTAGGGAAAGGCCAGCCAGCCAGCTTTTCATCCATTTTCAGCTGGGAGTAAAGCTCACTCTTCACTTGTGTTCCCAGCAATTTGGGGCTTGACTGAGATTGAGTTTGACAGTAAAAGAGATAAAACTTATCATTTGGTGTCATGATTCAGTACATAGCCCAGAAGATAAATGACTCATTTCAGAGGTTGATAAAAATGTATTTGTTCGTTTGCCATTATATGATCTGTTATATTTGCAAGCAATCTTACAACTGAAGTAACATCCATTAGCTCAAAACAGCTGCGTGCTGTCTGTAGAGTTAAAAGGACCTAAAGCACAGTTGTGTTTAGAAAACATATGTGTATTTTCAGATTGTAGCTACAGCTTGATGAAGCACCATTAGATGCTTGGGTGGCCAGAAGAACAGTCAGTGCTGACATGGACACCCGGGATAATGTCAAGTAAAATTCCTCCAGGAAATGACTCAGTGTGTGCCAGTGTCTGGGCAGTGCCCAGCCCCACAGGCTGGGTGAGCAGCTAAAGCTCTGCCCTCAAGGAGCCCAGCTGTAATCAGGGGGGATCCCTGCTGCAGCAGGGCTCTGACTGTGTGTTTGGTACTCAGCCCTTTCGGGAAGGATGACAAAAAGCCTGTGTGAATATGCAGAGATTACAGGAGGATGGATCTCTGTGATTGAGAGTTAAGCAGTCTTAATGGTGTTATGTGTTAAAAATATCAAACCCTTGAAGCCTAATATTAAACCAATGGGAGAATATTCCTTCCAGCAGGGCTGGAGTAAATGGTATCTCTTCTGTCAAAGAGCTCTTGGCCAATTTCTTCATCTTTTATGCACTCCCTTTCTTCTTTTGCAATTTCCTCCTTTGCCTTCCTTAATGGACTTTTGCTAATCTTGCCTTTGCACATGGGGAACTCTGACTCCTGTGCTGTTTTCCACAACTGTCAGAATGGGGAACAAGCTGTTCTCTCCTGTTTTCTTACCACTGGACTCCCTTTAGCATCTTTGCACAGGTTCTGTATCAGAACCCAGCACTGTTCTGCTAGATCCTGCTCTGGCCAGTGGGAACTGCAGCCTCGAGGACCTTCTCTGTTTCTTTGGAGGAAGAGACATTGCCCACTTATAGGAGCCAATTTAAACCACTGAGAGATTTGTCACCAGTAAGGCATTGTCTTTAGGTCTGCAGATGCTAAAGTGATCTTAAAACCAAAATGAATCTCGGCATGCTTTACACAAGTCCCACAACAACATGCAATTCCTTCAACAAAAAGTTAAACTTAAGCTTCCAGTTCAGAAACACAATTAAGGCAATGCTTCAGTTCTTTTCTGATTCATGTTTCAGCTTACATTTTCTTCCCCTTTCCAATGTACTTACACTAATAACTTGATGGGAAGATGTTTCACAGGATGTATTTTTGTACCTGAAAATAACTTTTCTGTAGCCTGTGAGATGCAATATGATGCACTGTCCCTGTGTGGAGAAGTTTTTTCTGAATGTTCTTAATAAAATTATTATTACAAATGTAAATCCTTGAAACAAAATGAGATGACGAATGAGTGGAGATTTTATAGGTTCCTCAAAAAGTAAAAAAACAACATTTCAATGAGCACATTATTTATCAGTCCCATATCTTTGTATTTATACAAGACTTCTCATTGTGAGCTGCTTTAATTATCCTTTCAAATATTGTCCTCTAAGTCAGGGAGTACTGTATTTTTTCTTAGAAGAAATCTGCTGAGGATTCATGTGTTTTCAGCCATTTCTTGAGACCATACATATTTTTGTTCATTTTAAATATCCCTTCCATAGCACAGAAGGATGTTTGATTTGTTTTCCTTGGTTTATTTACAAGTCAGTACTGTTTTCACTTTCCAATGATGGTTTTATAATTAGATTTTTGTCTTCTTCCTCTCCCTGTGATTTTTTCATAATCAACTCCTAAACCTGCAGAATTACTTATTAGTAACATTATCCCCCTTTTCCCTTCATTGTCACCTTTCTGAGTTAAGAAGTAAATCTGTTGTTTTGTTAATAATATAATGGAAACTTTTTTACAGGCTTGATAGTAAATAATTTAAATTTTCCTGTACCTAAGCCTCAGAATGATGCAGTGTTGTTTTCCCATGATTGATTTGGACAGTGGCAGCATGCAAAGGAGAGAACATGGGGAGTGTGATGCCTGTGGTCTGCAGCATCTCTGGTGCAGCTGTGCCCAGCTCTGGCTGTGTGGGGACCCCTCCTTTCTGGGCTGTTCTTTGGCACTCCCCCTTTTCCATTAAAGCTTTCTGATGCCTTTTCTCTTTTCACACCTTATGTCACCTCTTCGTGATACAAAACAGGGGTGACAGAACTGAGGAAAGATTGACCTTTTGTTCATCTGCACTTCTCCTGGATGATTTTTAACCTATTTTTGGATGAAGAAGGATTTTTTGTCTACTAGGAAAGATCTCTGATTCAAAACTGAAGAAAATATTTCTGAGCAATCTCTGAATGTTTGAATGTTCGAATTAACTTTCCAGTGGTTCTTAACTTTTCAGTCTGTCCCAGATTTATCCAGGCAATTGTCTAGATGCCTAATGAAGCTCTGTATTTAATGGAGATTTTTTGCTAGTGAGAGTGAGGCAAACCATTTACCGCAAACTTATTTTTTGTTTGGTTTTTTTTGTTTTTTTCTGCTTACCGCAATCTGCAGATCCCTGGAGGGTATTCTGTAATATTTGGTACACAATACATTTGTTCCTTTCTTATCTGCTTGTTATGTTCACCTGTGGCTGTTGGGGAGGGATCTGCCTTTCCCAAGGATTTGATGGTGCAAAGAACAACCTTGTGAAGTTGTACAGGGATTAGCCCCAGCTATTTAATACCTAGCAGTGAGCTGGCTGTTTAATTAGCTGTGAGCAGTGACTTTGTGTTATCTGTACCCTTTATGAAAGATGGGCACAAGACAGATGAAGCTTTCATCAACAAAAGAACCCCATTATTCCTGTGACACATTTATCTGTTATATTGCTTTTGTATCCTGCTGGATAAGAATTAAGCCCATGCAACACAGTTCACCTCCAGCACCTTTATGGAAAATCAGAACAAGACTTATTTTGTGTAGAGCATCAATTACCCCAGGCAAAAATGTACAGTCATTGATTGAATCTTGCTTACTGAGTTAAGGTGTAGTACAGCTTTCCTTGAGAAAACACCTATAAATATGCTGTGCTGCCAGGGGGGAGAGTGCAGGCAGAGGGAAAAGGCAGATCAGGGTTCAGTCTATCCATGTGCAGCAGCTAATGTCTCAGTGACTTTTTATAATGGTGGTGAGTAATTATTCAGAACACAAGCAGGTTCAGGAGCATTTTCCCCCAAGAAGGTAACAATCCTCAATAAAAATTAGGATAGAGGGTAAGGAATTTTTCAGTCATCCAGTCTGGACTCAGCTACATGTTTCGTTAACAGCTGTGACTGATTGTCCTGGATTTTATTCTTACCTAATTCTTCTCCTTTTTAAAATTAAAAGAATAGTTCCATGACATTCATAGATTGCTACTTAGCATATTGTTATTTCCTCCAGAATACAGCAAATTTCAGAAATATATTCCAGTCCCAGTCTGTTACTGTGGCTGGTACAATTTCTGTCATTTGTTTCTGCGGCTGTACAATGTGGATTTGTCACAAAAGGTTCAATCTATTTTGATAATGTGGAGATTGAAAAAAAAATTGCTATTGTGGTTCTATTTCATGACATTATTTCTGAAAAGGAAGCAATAATGGTTTCCCCCCTGCCCCCAAAACAGTGAATATAGACTCCATGCTTCAATAAAAACATGCAAGCCCCCTTTTCCTTAATTATTGTCTAGAAAAATGAAAATAAATTAAAAACTATTTCACTCAGGAGCTCAGGGATATTTGCCACAGATCTGTTAACCACATCCTGCAGGGCAGGTCACAGCCATCTGCCTGCTGTGTGCACCTCACAATTTTGGCAGCAACTGAAAACAGGGAAACCCCCAGACAGGGTGATTTGCATTCCCCAAGCCCCTCCCATCCTTTTCTCTGCCGTCATTTTTGCAGTTTGGTTTCCTCTGCAACACTATTGATTGCAGAGCCACTGATCATAACTGATGGATAATTGGCAGCCTGGATTTTAGCATATGCTGCAAGTTTTAGAGAAGTAAATTCTGACTTTCGCAAAATGAAAAAAAAATTGTTTCAGAGAAGTCCCACCTACCCCCAGTCAGACCTTGGTTTCCATACAAGATCCACCTCAGAGCCTCTGCTTGGCTGCCAGCCTCAAATTCCTGTGGAATTCAATGGTAGCTGCAGATGGAACTTTCAGAAGCATATCCTTTAAAGAGATTTGGAGGGGAAAGTGCTTTCTCCTCTCCCTCCCCTGCTCCTACCACTTGTAAATGGTGTACAAAGAGGTCTGAAAAGATGGAGCAGGGAAATCTTCAAACTTAAGTCTTCTGGGTCATCTTTTTATATCCTAAAATAAGGTCAGCAGCAGACACCTTGGAAGGCTTTTCTTTTTGTTAGACTGCTTTAATGAGAAGTGTGTAAAGTGGCACTGATCTCTTCACATTAGGGTTTATTGCCTTGCAATGCTGGAGATGTTTTAAGTGATAAAGTTCTGCTGAAGCGCTCAGTAAATAAATGCAGTAATAGAGAGATTTGGCTTATGTCAAGAAGAGATGAACCGAGCAGAATAGGCCATAATAGGCAACTTTCTCATGAAAACATTGGGGTATTACAGGAACAGTGGGGTTTCTCACTGTCCTTTGAACTCTCTGAGACTGAGTTGTGTGTGGTCTTATTTTAAGGGTGGTGGAAATTGGATCAGCTCTAAGAGTGGCTTTTTAAATTCTGCTCTTGGCTCTGCTGTCATCTTTAGTAGATGCTGCTAAGGCAGATCAATGTTTCTGTTGATGTAAAGTAATCTTGCCATTGGAAGAAGTCTAATTTAGACACAGCCTAATTTAATTTGCTCTGTTTGGACATGCTGTTTAATCCGGTGTTGAAAACCAAATCTTAGAACAGCTTTTCTTGACCATATTGACAATTACACAAGTTAAGTGGCTGTGCCTTTTGGGACAGCATGTTCACATCCTTGTGGCGGGTTTACATTTGTTTTATTTTGGTGCTGTGTCAAGCCAGGGCTTATGTGATAGCCACTCAGGCAGACAAATTAGCTGTTTCTGTTCTAATAAATCTCAAGTAACTCTTATTGGACGCCTTCAGGAATATTACTAATGAACATATTCAAGATAGATTACTTATAAACAAATACTTATGTCTTTATCCCTAAACCATCATTTAAGTCTGAAAATATTGTCACACGATTTCAGAAAGTTGTGTTCTATCCAGTGTAAATGTAATGATTACATTACCATCACATTCACAAGCTGTCAGCTGTCAGATTTTACTGGTAAATATATTGAAGTAAATAGAGAAGCAGCATTGCAATTTCTTATGTTAATAGGGTTCTGTAGCTATTAAAACAGTCTAAATACATAATAAATAAATAAAACTCAACTTTATGTAAAATGCTGACATGGGATATGATTTGTTTGCCTCTCCAACAGTTTGTGGCACTAATGGAAGCATGAGCTTGGGATACTCCACCTCAGTGGGTCTGAGATTAATCCTCCCCTTGTGTGTTAGCTAACAGGGGATCTGCCAGCTCGGGGAAATCTGCTGGCTCTCAGAACTTCAGAATATTTTGGGTGCAATTTGCCTTTGCTGACCTCTTGCAGGGGGTGGATTTCTCTCTTGCCAAGTTTCTTGGGATAGATGGGAGATGGAAAAACTTGCGTTGCAGAAATAAGCAGGGGAAAAGACAGTTTTGTGTTTTTCTGGTGGAGTGGAGGGGGACGTGGGGGTGGCAAGGTGCTGGGATGAACATAACTAGGCTCTCTTTCTCAGTGTGTAAGGAAAATGACCCATCCTTCCCCCCCAGCTGACTCTTTCCTTGCTGCGGGGCTGGGAATAACCCTGAAGTGAACAGTAAAATACAAAGTGCCCCCTCTTACAGTGTGACATATCATTTTTCCCTGACATCTCATAACTTACCCTTTTCTACAGCTTTTTGTTCTGAGCCAAATGTCAGGAGTTAACGCATGAATAAATGAGGACGGTTCTCACCACTTTCATGATATGTTGCAAAATATACACAGGTGGTGCTTTAAAGGCTGCCATTTGCCTCAATAACTAAATACCATTTGCATTTTACTGGCTTCTCTGTGTGTCAGATCCCGCACCTGTTCCAGACTGATTTCAGTAGGCATTATAGCAGAGCCTATATTTTACTTCATTCCAGTGGTAAATAGGTCAGTATTTCAAGACAGAAATCTATTAGAGGGAAAGTAAGTGTTCTGTCTGAGAGGAAATACGGTGTGTATGAAGTTAAATTAAAAATAAATCGGGTAATAATCAGCCAAAAATTATAGAAGTGCTGGAGAAATCAGTCCAAACAGGAGAAGTAAAAAAATGCAAACAAACTCCAGCTTCGAACTCTCATGTATCAAATTCCCGTTTCCATAAAACCTGTAAGTATGTGCTTAACTTAGATATATGACTTGCCCAGCTGTAATCGGGGTAAAACACATATGCTTGAAGTTATAGGTGTTGTTATGTGCCTTGCTGATCTGTAGTTGAAGGGGTCAAGCTTAGTAAGTATCTCTGGAAAACACAGCTCTGATTACATGTAAAAAATCCACTTATGTTCACAATATTTGTTCCATTGAATATTCCTTAAAATATGGTGAGTTTGACCATGATTAGAGGCACTGTGACAGTAGATGTTGGGACTCTTAAAGAACAATAGCAAGACTTGTTTAAGGGTTATTCTGAATGCATAAATGATGCAAAGGATAGTGGCTTTGGGGAGAGGTGTTTTTTAATATTCCTGCCAACACCAGGTGCTGCACTAAGAAAAACTCTCTTTTTTTTCCAAGGCATTATAACCTACCTGTAAGGATTGCTGGTGGTTTTCAGCTTGCTGTGCTCCAGTAAGGAGCTAGGAGTGGTCCCAGTGCAAATTTGAGCAATCCCTGCCTAAAACCATCCATCAGCATTCACAGGCATTTCATCTTGTGCCTCTCAACCCTAGCTAAGGACTCAGAATCAATCTGAATGAGAGTGTTCATGATGTTTACAGTTTACATTAAGCAGCTTTTAGAAAGGAAGAAAAGCTTTTACTTCACAAATTAATCGCTCTGTATATATTATTAGGATGTACTAATAGGGGCTAGTGTACACAACAAAAGCAGAACAAAAACACATCAGCTCTCTTTGTCAGGCAAATCAGAGTTTTTAAGAGTTGCATATACACAAATTAAATTATGTTAAGAAATTTATAATGCTATTAGGTGGCCTTTACAGGCTTTAAATTTATGAAGCGGGGTTTAGGCTTTCCCATTTCCAGTTGTCAGTGATATGTGTGCCCACTGAGAGCTGTAATGAAGAGAATTAGAGACCAAGAGGAGAATTCAGCACACAACTAGAAAAATGAACTACCAGGGGCTTGAAGGAAAAAGTGCCTATGCTTTTGTATCCAGAATTTATTACAGACACCTGCCATTTAGGTGTTTAGGGTTCTATTCAGGGATGACTCTGCACCCAGAGCAAGCAGTTGTTTGGCTCTGATCTCAGTGGGAAACGAGTATTGGCAGCAGCAGGAGGGCTTGTGCTGTATCAGCCCTTAAGGGGCTGCAGAGAACCCTCCAACCTTCTTTTCCTCCATAAAATGTTTGGTTGATTTGGCACATTTTCATTTTCAAAGACTCATTTTTCTCCAACTGTTTTGGAGAGAGAAAATGTGGAGCCTGAGCTGGGTTTCTGCTGTTGACCTCCCTCAGTTCAGACAGAGGGGTCAGGAGAGCTCAGAGCTCAGACCTTGGGGTAGAGTCAAGTGCTTTGTCCAAACTGTGCTCTCCTGGAGCAGCTTGTACAGTATTTGCTGAGGGAATCTTATTTTGGCCTGTATTTCTGTAATCTTATGACTCTATTTCTATCACAAGGTACAGGTTTCCCCAGAACCAGCTCTTGGTGTGGATGTTTGTATGACCAGAGACCCTTTAAATCAGTGTCAGAATACAACAGAAAGAGATTGGTCACATGGTGACCACAGAAAAATACTGATAACCTTGGAACTGAGGTAGAGTGCTCTGGACCAGTCCTTCAGTATCACCAAGAGATTTGTAACAAATGTCCAGAAGAATCCTTGGGAACATCTGAGCCACAGAACTCCATCCTTCATAGCTTTCCTCAAGGCATAGTAAGCCAGCACATTTGCTCAGATGAAAAAGTGGAAACAATGTGACTTTCACTCAGATGTCTGCTGGTTGCTCTTCAGCACTAAAAAAAAAAGTGTATTTCAGGAACGTGCAGCTTTTTCTGCAGAAAGTTGAGTCTCAATTAAAATAACAGTATTTATAAAGAAAAGGTAATGAGAGTGCTCTCATAGTATAACATTTTGACTTTTCCTTCCTCAGCCATTATGAGGAATACAAATATCCATCTGGGACCATTGAAAAACACCATTTATAGAAATAAAATTACTCCATCTCAGTTGGCTGAATCAACATCTTTAGAGCTGAAGTACATTTATGCCTACTACATGAGGAAGGGTGTTTTATAGCCTTAAAAAAACACCTTAAAAATTACCACTGTAGAATTAAACTAAATTTTCCCCCATTTTGCTGTAATAGGAGGCAGCACACAACTGTGCTGCCTCAAAGCAGACCTAAGAGGTGCCTTGTGCTGGGCTAAAATCAGGGCTATGTGAAAATTGTGGCCATTTTCATCACCCAGTGGCAGTGGTGTTTGAACAGGTGGGTTCCTGCTGCTGGTTGCTACTGGATGCTGTTAATGGCAGGTGTAGTTTGTGCTCATGTCAGCCCCTTGGACTCACTGTGAGTGACCCTGAGCTGTGCAGGGAGGTCCCAGCCCTGCCTTTCTTGCTGCCATCGATGCCATTTGCCACGGCACAGCCCTCACCATCACCTCCTTGGCACAATAAATTAAGGGAGAAAAGCACCTACACAAATAAAAGCTATGCAGTGCTGAGCTGTAATTCCTGAATATATCATTTGGCAAGCCCAGCCCACATCCAGAGAGAGGTGTGAGGGTTCCCTGTGCTCTGTGCCTGGGAGAGCTGAGCTGTGCAGCTCCTGTTGGTGAGAGAAGCTGGAGCACTGATGTGCCAGCCACTGCTCCCAAGGATTTCCCTTAGAACCATCACAGAGTGAGGCACAAAGCACACAGAGTGCACATCAATCACAGCTGCTCCCTGGCTCGCTGCCTGCCTGCTGCTCCATTCAGGGCTGCATTCTGCAGTTTCTCTCACAAGGTTTCTGCTCCTGCCTGGCTGGAGGAGAGTTCCAGCCTGTCTCCATGTGGATGTCTTGGCAGTGAGTCTGCCTGAGAAGACATGGAGAGAGTTTCTTGAGAGTAGAAAGGAATTCTCTCCTCAGTGTTTTGGTTGGGAAAAGTGTTTCTCTGTACACAGCAGAAATCCCAGCTAACCTGGCTGCCCATAGGCCATGTTGCTGTGCAAGGTGCATTGCCAATTTTGCCATCTTGAACCCACCCTCCCATGCTGCTCCTGGCTCTGTGGTATCTCTGGAAGATACCTCTTGGCAAAGGCAGGATGTGCAGTGTTCCTGATTCAGCCAATTTGCCTCCCTGCATGCACCCCTCAGGCCATCCCTGGAGAGTCTGTGTGCAAGTCACTGCTCAAACATGAGCATTTTCCAATCCATAGTTAAGCAGATTTAAAAACAGGCTTTTTGGCAAGTAAGCTCACCTGTGACTTCTGTTGGCTTTGAAAGGATGAATTCATGATGTTCCTTTAAAGTTGGATGAGTCTTTGATTCTTTTGGCCAGCATTTAGAGCCTAATGTTTTAAAACATTTCTCATGTCATATCATGACTATATAATAGGAAAACTATGGGGTGAAAGCTGAATCATGGACTTCCAGCCATGTATTGCTTTATTCAGGAATGTTACTGAGCCTATGCATAACTGTCCTGCCTTCCAAAAGAGCAAACTGTGTAAGTATGCTTAAAAAAAGAAGTTAAAACTAATGTGTGTTTTCCTTTGCAAGTTTGGATTTTGGTGACCTCCATTTTCCAAATGCAGTCCTTTCTGAATCTTCCACCTGCAGATTCTGGTGTAAATTTTCCATGAATGTAACAATTGTTTGGGCTGCTGCCTGTGTGTAGTGATTGTATGTTGGTGTTATTACGTGTGCCAAGCATCTTCAGATTCTTTATCACCTGTTCTTACAACTGCTCTCAATATTTGGAGATGCCAAAATCCTTTTGGGTGTTTCCCTATTTTTATATTTATGAGGCTTTTCAATAAACACCCAACATTTCTGATGTGTTTGTCTGCTTTGAACAGGTACTTGTTTTCCAAACACTGGTTGCTGTACCGTGAAGGATTGGCATGGTTCTCATAGCAATTAAGTCATATTTTCCCAACTGAGATTTATTGCCTACACTTCTGCACCAGAGTGGAAAGCTATATAAAGATAAGCCCTTTTAGATTGGCTGTTCCAGAGTCAGATATGGAATGTGGAGGGAGCATTTACCCCATGAGCTGAGATTTCTGCAGAACCCCAGGCTCACAGGCGGCTCAGAGCTGCCCAGCTCTGCAGGTTGTGCTCTGATGTGCTCTCCTGCTCCAGCCATGGATTTGGCCTTGAGATTTGTGTGTGTTCAAGTTGTGTGCAGGGATGTGGGCATTGTTCTGTCGGCATGGAAGTTACCTAGACTTATGTATGTTTACTTTACTGAACCTATGGGATGAGGTACTTGAAATGGTTAATTTATAATGAGGCATAAATTCGCTAACATGTTAAAGAACTTACTGCAACATGATGGACAACTTGTATTAGAATTCCCCTACTAATGCAGTGCAACACTCATTTATTATTATTATATGTCCAAAAGTGCTTTTGGCACAGTTTTGACACACTCTGCTAACAAACATCCAGTCCAAATTTATTGCCAAAGATAGATCCCCATAGGAATGGCAAACTATCCACACTGTTTCTGTACTGTCAGATACCATGCTCTGCCAGCTATCCAAACAACTGCAGGCAGGGGGCCAGGGAAAACATATTATAGCATATTATAAAACTCTATTTTGACTTGCACCTTTGTTAAAAAAACAGGAGACTGAATTTTAAAGCAATAATAATAGAAGAAATGCTTTTGAATTGGAGACCTAGTAATCTGAAGGTAATTCAGTGACCCATCAGACTAATCACGTATAAAATTCTGCAGTCAGTGCAGGGACGTGAAATGCAAACTCCTACACCTCACCCTTAATTTCTTCTTTCCTTTATGATTTAATATTGAGCAATGATGAAATACATCATCCATAACGGGAGAATTGGATGAAGTGATTTTCCGGTAATTAAAAAAATGTATGGAATCTGGGTCAGTTTTCCAACAAAATACCCAACATAAATTGATTCAGAGAAAGACTAATCCATGAAACATATGATTTCAGTTCATTATCTGATTTCTGAAATGCTGTAGTACCTGAGGATCTTGTTTTCATTATCTAGGCAGATGGACAGTGATCCAAATTTATTTTAAAATGAGAGGGGTGCACTGCAGTCTCCCCATGATGGAAAGCATGCTGGACATGATTGAAGAGAGTGTCAAAACTTCAGGAAGTTCAGTGTGTAGGGAGGGGAAAAGCATGTTAAATCTCTTCTCTGTCCCTTCCCTTGAAGGAATTTTCTGAGTTGCTGTGGTGTTCCCTTCCTCTCTCCAGTAGTGATGGGCCAAGTCCCTCTTGCTGTAGCCATGCAGTTGGTTTCCTTGAAGCCAACAGAAATATTTTTCTAAGTAACAAGAGTGGTCTCTAGCTGCATTAATTACACTAATTTTTTTCTCTATTCATCCAAAAGCCTGCCCACTTATTTCAGTGAGTATTAGATGTAGGCTTTATGGCTTATTTCTTTTTTACTATGGTAAATTCCTCCTGGTTTCTGAGATGCTTTTCTGGCAGAAAGTCTGCAAGATCGTCCAGACTGCAAGTAACTCCCTGGTAGGATATTTAAAGTTTGGTGTTTGTTTGTTTGTTTTGGGTTTGGAGGTGTTTGGGTTTTTTGTTTTTTCTTTTCTTTGTGGCAACAAGAACTGTAATCCTATTTGAAGCCAGACAGTTCCCCTGTTCCACTGCCAGAAATTTCAGCAAAGTAGATTGTGAGATTTTGTTTTTCAAAATTAGGATCTCTGTATTCCTATTTCATTAGAAGATTTGTAATAAAGGATTTGAAATCACCCTAATTTAATGGAAGCACTTTCTAATATGAATGATAGAACCAATACATGACTAATCAAATATATTTGTGCACAGAAGGGAGATTGCACAGGCTCATTTGTCTTTTTGTCCATGTTTTATATTTGCTATATCATACTATCTTTTTCCATTTTCCCTTTACCTTTTTTCTGAGCTTCAACTGAACAAATTCACTTAGGGTTCATTATAAGATGGTCCAGGAGTAGATTACATAGTGCTTAATGGATTGTATTTCTGCGAGGCCATTTAAAATGCATTTATTAGGGAGGTTAGGTTTATAGAAAATTAATACAAATATCAAAAGATTTGTAACATTATATATAATTCTGAGCTCCATAATTTAAACAGTTTTGTGTGAAGGTCCACCATCTATGTAGACCATGCAAGTGCTATGTAAGTGAAACAATTGCTGCTTTCTATAGAGCTTTCATGTTATACTGTTTACTCAAGATATTTTAAAAATCAAGAAGTCTTATAAAAGTTAATTAGGTCTTTAAAAAAGTGAAGTGTAATCAAAGAGTTTTCGTGACTGGATTTCAGTGCTAGACTACTGGCATCAATTGCATGATTAAAAGTCACTCTTCTAATTTAGCTATTAGACAATCATTAGCCTGACTACTACATATTGACTGCTGCACTTAGCTCTCCGATCATACTACAGGAGGGGAAGAAAATATAACAGCAGAAAGGAATAATTTACTGATGACAGCTCTGCTTAACAGTTCTCAGAACTGTTTTGGTTTTTGAAACATTTTTCCTTTCACAGTAAATGCTCACCTTGGCATTTAGAGATGTAAAAGGTGTTGGTTGTCAGAGCAGACTGTGACTGGGGCCGGGTTTTATGCTCTGGATGAGGCCAAATGCTCCCTTTGTATCTCAGGCTCTGAAGTCACTCCAAAGTCAGGCTATATTTTTATAGGAGGAGAAGGAAGAGTTTTATTCTGCTTCTGAGACCCAGAAAGTATGAAAGCCATACTTCAGAAACATTTCCCAGCTCCCATTGAAATCCCTCTATGGAACAGCTTCCTACTTGGAAAGAAGGGCTGATGTTAATTTGGTCTGTCTGGTCCTGGGAGGCTGCAAACCCTGGCAGAGGGGTCTGTAACCTTGAGGTTGAGCAGTGCCTGGCAGGGGGGGGACCTGATTCCAGCTGCAGCCTCTGAGGACAGCAGCAGTAATATGAAGGCAATAAGGAATTTTTGACTTGTTTGAAGACAAGGGGAAAATCCATTGCCTTCAGGTTTGCTTTTTCTGCAGCAGTGTGGTGGCACAGCCAGCCTGCTCTCCCAAGCTCTGGATGCAGGGAGCAGTTTGCCTCCTGCCCTCCCTTCCCAGGGACTCCTCTGCCTGAGCCTTCTAAACTTCTCCTCCCAGCCTGTGAAGGAGATGCACTGGACAGGGGTCTGCTGGAAGGAAGGAGGCAGAAATCTTTCACCTCGTCCCAAGCCTCCTCCTCCAGGCTGCTCTGAGCTCATCAAAGCCCTCCCTTACCTGGGCCACCAAGGCACAGGTATGGGCTAGCAGTGGAAGCATGGTTCTTCCTGGAGCTAGGGCACTCCTGGGCAGAGCTCTGCTGTCGTTGCATCCCTGTTAATATTTGTGGAAATGAACTGGGCCCAGAGATGGGCAGCCCAAACCCCGTCTGTTGTCAGTGCAAGAAATGGGTTCCAGTGAAATCTAATCAATGCCTTAATTTAATTTGGAGCAAATTTCACTCTTCTGAGTTTGTTGTGTCCTGATCAGGCTATTTGAAGATGAAGCCCACTGAGCAGTGCTCTGTATCACCTGTACCAGGGCTGATAGCTGCTGCTAACAGCTGATACTTCCATTCTTCCTCAGCCTGGCCCTGTGACCACTCTTTGTGCCAGGCTGTTTGTGCTGAAATGGAGCTCATCATACCTGGGATGAGCACAGAAAGCTTTGTCATCCACCGCTTCTGTGAGGCTTGTTCTGTGGCTGCACTCAGCAGCATAGTGAATATCATCCATAGTAAGTAGCTAATTTAGCATCTCCTTTCTGAAAATGTGGTAGTGATGAATAATCAGCAAAGATTTAAATGATCAGGAATTTAGATACTTTTTGAAAGGCTGAAAGATGAAACTGACATCTTCTGTTACAATATTCTGTGTGTATTATATAATGCTAAGTGCCTATACAGCAACTTATGTTAAAAGATAACATGAATATTGTTGCAAGTTAACCCCATGAAATGCATTTTTATTCTCTCTCCAAGTAATCCTAAATTATTTTCCTTGTCAGTATGATTGACTGATCCTGATTGAAGAATCTTTTATTGTTAGAGAACACCTTTTTGTTTTATAATTTCCTAATTAGCTCTGGATCCTGCTACTCCTCTTTGTAAAGAACTGACGTCTGCCAGACGTAACTGCCCACATAAATGCAGGTCCCTTTGAATACTGTTTCACAAAACTTTCTTTTCCATATCAAGAGACGTGTGTGCCACACAATAAAGCTAAATGGCTTCAGCTAGGAAAATGATAAGCATAGAAATACTTGTCTTAGATAAAATACCAGCCTACCTAAGTTTCCCTGGCACACACAACCCAGCCTGGGCTGCTGCTGATGAATGCATTCTGCTGGGTTTTGGGATGATCTACAGCTGCAGGACCCTTGTGAGCACCATCCCTCATGGTTTTATTGGGAATTTAGTCCTGAGCCTCAGGTTGTGGGGTGAGAGCTGCTGGCTGCTACTGGGGCTTATTTTTACATCCCAATCCCAAAGTATCTCAGTTCTTTCCTACTTCTACTTCCCTTCAGCTTCCTTCCTCACTGCAGGGGCTTCTCCCCTTCGGTGGCAGTTTGCAGCTTCAGGAGGGCTGTGGAAAGCAGATGTGGTCAGTGTGCAGAGGGGGCAGAGGTGACAGTGGTGGCTGGTGCCCCAGAGCCCTGCTGGGGCTGGGGACAGCTGAGCCACCCTGTCCTGTCCTCCTGGCACAGCACTGGGCTCCTCTGGTCATGCCACCAATTAGGAACAGGGACCTGACCCACATGGAACCAGAAAATAGGACCAGTTGTGGTTTTCTGAGGCTTTCAGCTGGATAAAGGGTTTAGATCAGCTTTGGACAAGTTTCTGAGCTCAAGCCTTTGTGGAGCATGAATCTTTTTTCTACTCACGTCAATGTGTTTTGGATCAGGCCCCTGGTTGGGATAGGCTGATGCCTTTGATATATTAGCCTGTTGCTGATTAAATGTATATTTCACTTTTTAATTTTCACTTTTTGGGGTAGCCATCACTCTAATGGAGACCCATTTAGCCATTGCTATAGATCAAAACCCAAGCTTGCTCTGTGCTGCTATGGATTTTCCATGGAGCTGCCCAAAAGAGCCTTGTAGTTATTAAATCCTTTGTTTTGCTGTCAATTAAAGATGGGTAAACATCAGTCAAGGAAGGGTGGGTTGATTTTTTTGGCTTGTTAATTAATCAGTGAGCCCCTTCTCTCTTTCCTCTATGCTTTCCCTCCTTTCTGTGCTTTATTTTATATCTGTCCTGGTTTCTTTCTAATAGTGGCAGGCAGCTGTACAGCGTGGACTTCAGTGCTTTAGCAGCAGAACTCTGTGCCTGGATCAGTCACAGCCTTACAAATCAGAACAGTCCTTGGTACGCATGTCCAAACAGGAGAGAGAACGGTCCCTATTTCATTTTATTTTATTTTGCAGCGCTGCTTTGCACACAGCACACACAATGTCCTTTCACATTAAGAAATGAGTTACGTTTCCTTGATGACTCACTTTCTTATTAGGTTACATTTGGTATAACTGTTTAGGGCTACTTCTAATTATTCATATAATATTGTCTTATGTATGAGGATGGCCCATTTTCCACTAATTTCTCAACCCTGTTTTTCTTTCTCTAATGGCATATGACCAGCTCGTAACGTAAAAAGAAAGAAAGGAGGGTGAATAAAAGGATAGGGGAAGAAAAAGAACTCTGCTGTACAACCAAAATGGGTAATTATGCTCCTCTAAGCACATCACTAGAGCCCAGCTGGCACAATTAAAGAAATAGCTGATCAGTTCCAGTTATTGATTCTGCTAACATGTTTGTTCACGGTTGCTTCTTGTCTAATTAGTTTTTTCTGCTTTCTTAGTCTGAAAGCATACCTTTTCAGTCAAATCTGTTTTCAGGCATCAGATAGCAATTCTTTATTTAGACCACTTGCTAGCCATTTATTTTAATGCAACAGTACTTCTGTTCACTCTTTTTTTAACCCTCTGTGGGGCTGGTTCTTTGGAACGGTGTTGAATTTCCTGGAGCACTTTGAGATAGTCTGAAATTTAAGATGAGGCTTCACAACAGTGAAATGAACAGATCTGAAAGTAGGGGTTAGGGGATCTCTTGGGAGCACCTAAAAACATTTAGATATCTCTTGCAGGTTGTAAGAAGTTACTGGCTGTACTTAGCAATTAGGGAAGAATGAATGCTAAGGCCCCATGCTTGCATTCTATCTGTGTGGACTGTCAATTTTAACTATTCAGAGACTCTTCTGTTTACCTGAATCTGGCATTTTTTTCCTCTCTTTTGGAAAAACAGATCCTATGTAGAAAACAGTACTTTGACAAAATGGCCCTTCTTCACAAAATGGGGACTGGACAAAAAAAAGGGGAGTGAGAACATGGTGAGAATCCATGTGTACCAGGTTTTGTCATTTCTGAAGTGCAAATACATAGCTATAAAATGCTTTTTGTTTCAAATATGAGTTTTACAAAAAAGTGAAGAGAATTGCTATAATATATCATTTTTTTTTATTATCAAACAAATAATAATTTCCCTTCTGTAAAATTGGATCAAGTGAAAACATTTAGAAATACCGCTTTTTGCCCTGACTCAGAACAGTAGCAACAACAAAGAAGAAATCTTGGACTGTTTTGCAGGACACAAAATCTATTTTCTAACCAGCCCTAGTTCTGGTGTTCCATTGTGCTGCTGAGCAGCTCTCACATTGCATCTCAAGCACAAATGCATTTCAGTGCTGGATAAAGCTTTATATATTTCAATGAACAGTAAATAGATCATTGTGGTCTGAATAACTTTTATATTTAAAAACACCAAACAGGAAAGAACACCCTGCAGTCTCCATGACACAATGTATGTGTCTGCACACATGAATGAACACAATAGTCTAAAATGGATAGTGGTAGTCTGACAGATTTAAAGGTGCAGAACATAGGAAAGATGTCATAACTCTCTAACTTAAAAGTGTTGTTCAGGCAGTGATTCCTTCAGAAAAGAGAATTGCTTAATGCTTTATGCAAAGAGATTTGAAGAATTGCACTACCTGGACTGAGAGAATAAAAATTCTTTTTATGTCTGTTCGAATCATGCTGCTCTTAAGATTTCTTTTTGGGTTATTAGAACTGTGTAAGTACAGGTTGGTTTTAACTGTTTTCAGCACCTAGAGATATATACATATTTTATATATTGCAGTAGTCCTTGTCTTTGTGATTGACATTATTCTTTCCTGATTTCCCATTTTCCACTAAGGGGGAAAGCAAAAAATATTTCAGCAGTTAGCAGATGAAACCTGTACCCTACCAATCTGGTTATCATTCCAGGAGCACACAGCACAAACATCCAAAAGCTTTTGACACATCTTGGCTCCATCACTTCTTTCCTGCCTGAAATATTCTGTGCAGCTTAATCCCAGCTCTTGTCCCAGCCTCCCTCCCTCTGCTCCCTGTGCCACTCTGGGTGCCTGAAGCCACCTGCTGCAGGTACATTCCTGCAGCTACACAACAATCCAAATGTGGAGGTGTGGGGAAGGCAGGAAGGAAGAGGTGTTAAATGTGACTGGGGTAGGTGCTGGAAGAGCCTAGGAAGGTGCTGCTGCATACTGGGATGTTCTGGAGAGGGACTTGTGGGCATGTGGGGATCTGCAGAGGGTGGATGAGCTGGGCACAGAGTGTAGGACAGCATTACCTACTGCTGGGGGACTTGTGATGTTTGGTCTGCTGGGGTGCAGGTGACACACTGGGAGAGGCCATCAGAGAGGCCAGCAACAGCCCCCCAGTCAATCAAAGGGTTTGGGAAGCTGAGGCTCAGCTCCCAGCCGTGTCACAGGCTACCTGGGGGACCTTGAGCAGGTAACCTGATTCCACTGTGCCTCGGTGTGCTGTCTGTAAAATACAGAAATACAGTGCTTTCCACTGCCCGAGGGGCTTTGTGGGGATGAAGGCTCTGGGGTGCAGGGATGTGAGGGGCAGGATAGCCCGGGGAGTGAGGAAGAGGGGCTGCCTTTGGCAGGGGCTGTGGCTGCTCAGCCAGACGTGGGGCTGTCTGACCTGTCTTTATTGAGCCTGCAGCTCATTGTGGTGAAGCTTTCTCCTCTGCCTACCATAAAAAAAAGATGTAAATTGGAAGGGTACAGCACTTCTCATAAAAACTCTGTGCATTTATATTTAAACACTGAAGTCACACCACTCCCTGTTGAAAAGCCCTCGGCTCCATTGTTGCACATGACTAGCACAGAAAGAGGCCATTATACTCAGCAAAAATGTATTTTCCTTGCTCATTTTCCTGGAAACAAAACCTCCTGAGCTCTGGTGGCACAAGCCTCACCAAATGGTATTGATAAAGAGGGAGGAATTGCACATGGCACCGAATCACCGGCTCTGTCTGAGAGGGAAGGAAGAAAGCCCTGAAATATGGCAGCAGATGCCTGTGAGATTGCCTTTGTGGCAAAGCAGAACAGTTTACCAATAAAGCTCTTTCTGGCTGTTATAGTTGTGTTCAATAGCAATGACAGCTGTCAAGGAGCTCAGGGACTTGCTGGGATGCCTTCAACATTTTAATCACTCCAGCAAAGGCATGGAAAAACTGTTTGTGTTTGGGGCATTGTTATTGTCATATGATGTTTAAAAAGAATTGGTAATTATTATTTACCTGGAAATGAGAGGGAGCTTTTAATTGTTGTAATACGGCTCTTGTTTCTGTAAACAGAAAGGACAAGTCCTCTCTCATTTTAATTTTGAGCAGTTAATTGGTGAAATACATAGCCCCTTTCAGTATCACACTCGCAATCTTCACAAGATGAACTATTTTTCCCTGTGAAGCTCAACTGACAGATTTTAATATTCCATTAACTTTACAGTTTTACTATAACATCGCATCTTGAGACACTGGGGCACTTTGATTCAAACTGCAGGAAATTAATTTTCTCTCTTTTATTATTCCACCAGTAACTACCTTAAAAAAAAAAGAAACTTTAAAACTCCTGGTGACATGAGTATAATATGTAAAAATGACAGGAAGAATTATGAATTTTATTTCCATAAGAGAAGGAAAAAAGGGGGGGGCTGTAATTATAGTGCTGAACCATTGTATTCAATCTGAAATTAAGATACTTTTCTAATACATGAAATTCACATAGTCAAGAAATGATCATGATGGAAATCTTTGCAGTTGACAGGTATTAACAGTTGTTAACCCCTTTCCTTGCAGCCAAAATGTTTTGACTGAATAACTCTGCAAAAGAGAAAGAAAAATCACAAAATTGGGTGTTGGGGGGGATGAACTTTTTAATCTTGTCTAAAATGACCACAACTCTTCCTGGGAAGGAAAAATAATATAGTTGCTTTACTTGAATTTTAACTCCCATCTGAATGAGAGTTCAGTTTCTTGGTAATATTCTATTAGGGCAAGAGTTCTGAAAATATGTTGAAACACTTGGTAGTTACGTCTGTGTCTTAGCTTTTGTTTTATAGGCAAATATAGAATATATATATGAATATAAAATATTGCTTCAACTATATTAAGCAGGAATATATATTTTAATATATGAGTATTTATATATTCCTTGAACACAGGCAAAAAATGGTTAAAAGTTAAAATACCTTCAACTGGAATAGCACATTGTTCTTCACATCAAAAAAGTAACAATAAAAATGAAAATTAAGATGTGTTTTATGCAATTTTCCCAGATGGCAGAAATGCTATGAAGTCAAGAGACTTCCTGGCAGTTTTCCACACTGCTGGTCACACTCAGATCTCTGTCCCCTCCATTCCGTGCCCCGAGCTGGGAATTCCTGACTCCAGGCAGGGATGCAGTGGGATGCTGCTCCCAGAGCTGGGCACACTCTGCATCCCTGCTCCCCGGTGCTGCTGCCTGCAGGGGCTGTTCTCGCTGCAGTCTGGCAGCCTGATCACCCTGCCCAAGCGCTCCCTCCAGCCAGGGCTGTTGGAATGCCAAAGGCAGATTAAAGAAGGTTTTAGGCTCAGCACCCCAGGCTGAAGGGGGACCCTGCCCTGCTCAGCCTGGGGGGTCAGGAACACCCCCAAACTGGGCACCTGCGTGGGTGCCTCTGGTTACACCAAAGCCCAGTAAAGCAGCAGGGTCTGCAGTAAGGTGAGGGAAGCTTGTGTGGAGCTGAGGGATGTTCTGGCATCAGGAGAGCAGATGTGGGACAGAGGCTGGGTGGAGAACAGGGAGCACGCAGGGTGAGCAGGACCAGGGGAGAGGAAAAGGCAGTGGTGTTAGGACAGCCCTTCACTGGGGTGATGCACAGCTTCCTGAGCAAAGGTGAGCAAATGCCTGCTGGGAACAGCATCCTGCTTTGGGGCAGGGTCTCGTGGAGAACTCTTGATTTGCCTCATTTATTTTTAACAATGCAGTGATTAAAATGGCACAAGATGTTTGGATTTAGGGAAACCAGTCTGACCAAGCAACAGATGAGAAAATGAAAGTTTCTGAAATGCAGTAGTGTAACCCATATTACTGGGATCATGGAAGAACACATATGGGAGGATTTAAAATGTCTTGGTTCTGTTTGCTTTTTAATTTCAGCTCAAATGGGGATTTCCAGGCTCTCATGCCATAGAATTATTTTTTAAATGGGATTACACACATGAAGGTTTCTTTCCATTTACCTTCAATTTACACAGAAAGGACTTTCCCATGGAGTATTGTGTTGGATTGCACAAGGCTGGGATGTCTGCACATCATCAAAGACAGCAAGCAACATAATTGCTGCACGATTTGTGGCTCGGGTTGAGAAGGCACTTCAATTGCAGGGGGAGGGATCCTGTCAGCAGAGAGAGTTTGGTTGCAAAGTATTCACTGGTTCTGCTTTAAAATGTGAGTAGCTTGGGGAAATGCTCATCCACAATAAGGAAGTGAGATTTCTGCTATGTTTTTGGAAAGCAGGAGAAAATATGAGCATAGCTTCTGAGGAGATTCCAAAGAAACACTTGCTCTGTCTCGCTGGAATTAAGGCAAATAGAGACTAAATAATTTGCAGGTTCTGTCTTCTCTTTTTCAGAATAGTAATATCCTAATAATATTGTGTCCTGTTACCTCTATCTTAATGAAAAGTTTCTTCACCATCTTAATTGTTTAATGAATTCTTGTTTACGCATAATTAAAAAAACTGAAGAACATATTTTGCTCATACTTTCTGTGACACTTAGTACATTGGATTAGGGATGACCTGGGAGTTACAGCTTCTGTCTGCTATTTTCACACAGCTTTTAGCAGCCAATCCCTGCACCTTTATATCCATGGGTGAAGGATTAGTCATGTGGAGAGAAACCTGTGCAAAGTAAGCAATGTGACACTAATACTCCCTGCTGAGATAATAACTCCACTTTCACAACAGGATGAGTGGAGAGGTAATTGAGATCTCAGAGAAATTAGTTACACACACATTGCAGGCAGTGACTCTGGCACTGGCAGGTCTATGTTACCATACCATGGTAGCTTTAGCATCACTTCCACGTGTTTCATGGGAAGACAAAGAGGGATTTACGAGCTTCTCGGTGCTACAACATAGTATGAACATACTGGCTGCTTGAGAATTCCACTGAGATCTGGCAGATAAACTTGGGCATTTAGAAACAATTTGCCCAATGAAGTCTTCTGCCCCTAATCTACATGCTTCCCATTGCTTGAGAAATTCTAGCATGAAAGTGTTGATTAATCTATCTAAATTCTCAGATAGAAACTGTCATTCACCCTTAACCAGCCTGGTAGCCTTCTGTGATGACTCTGTGTTTATTATTGATATGAAATGTTGTCTCTGAGACAATAAAGGAGAGCAGAGGATTCTTCCATGGCTGTGTCACAACACAGATCTGCTGTCAGCTCTCTCCTGTTTCAGCCTAGCCAGCACAGTGGAGGGGAATGATAAACGCAACTGTTTCACAGTGAAGAAGTGGTTTTAAGTTTTGGCTGAATTTGGGGTTTGAGACAGTTGTTTTAAGTAGCTCTGACCTATCCATGCATTTTCTTTCATAATTGGACATCCAGCTACTCTTTCAGCTTAACCCCCCTGAAATGCTGCCGTAAATTCAGGTCATCGTACTGTGGTAATTCTGAGCCCTGGAAATGTTACTCCTCTGTTCTGCTTTGATAACTAGAGAAGAACCAGCTTTAGTGAAAGTGTATTGCATTTTTACTCTCAACCATAAGTTCAGATCCTGTTGACTTTAAATGCTAGAGCTGTCACATGCTTGTGTGCCCACTGAGGAGCTCCTTGCTCAGCACCAGAGGCACCACAGTGCAGGCTGCTAGCAGGACAGCTGTGCTTTCACTATTTCAGTATTAACAGTACAAGCACCTGAAAAGATACAAGTATTTATTGCTTCCTTTGATTTATTTGTAAATGCCTGTTGTGAGGCAAGTCTGCTGCCAGGCTGCTTTGGAGCCTGAAGCTTCCAGCCCCGACACAGCTGCAGAGCCTGGCCAGGGCAGTGGGACAGCGTGTCCCTGCTCCACGTGGGGCTCCTGCCAGGCTTTCCCCTGCCACGCTGTCCCCTGTCACTTGCCTGTTGCCATGGAGAGCAGATTTGGTCCTGCACACTCAAGGGTCCCGTGTGGCTTTTCTCTGCCAGGGTAATCTGCTGTCACTGTGGTCATCACAATAACTGAGGTTTTTCTTTTTTTTAATACACTTTTCTCTGTACCACATCTCGTTTTCAGCTGCCTAGATACACTCTTGGTGTCAGCAGCATGATGTGATACTGCTCGTTTAAACCGGGAGAAAAAACCCTGATGTGCTCTGCTCACAAAATTGCTGGGTACTCCTGTATGTTCTGCAAGGTTACTTAGGATACATACAGCACTATTTCACCTTTTGTCTTTAAAGTGATGTAGGATGAATATCTTTCAAATGGAAAGACAGGTGACTGGAAAAAAAGGGGGAAAAACAAGTAACAAGATCAAAGACATAAATAGAACAAAATATGCACAAGAGATCTCATCTGAGATCAAAGATATGAACGTAATTACCATGAATAAGACGTGCAGAGCTCACCAGAACAGAATGGTCTGTGTGCCTGGAGAATTCTGCAGAATAAACTGTTCTGTGGGAAATTGAGCGCTCCACAGAGTGACGAGAGGACATTTATTCTGCACTGGAGGGGGAATTGCAGCAAACCCACCATTACAGCAGGGCTGCTCGTTGCTGCCTGACCCTGCGCAGGGCTGCAGCAATCCAAGTAGCTCAAAAGAAATCTCTGAACCTTTTATGTTAAAAGATGCTGATCTGGGGCAAAAAAAAAACCCCAAACCCCAGCTCTTTAACCCTGGGAGGTGTGTTGTTCTTAGGCAGACATTTTCAAGGGCAGATTTAGTGATTGTGTTACGAGTGCAGTTGGAAGAAAAACAATTGCTTCTGTTAAGCTTAACACATAGAGGAATTGTGCAGAGCATAAATCATTTTTCACTAACCCTGTTTGGTCAGGGATTGTGATTGTATTTTTGATTTTTATGGCTGTTATGTACACGTGTCCACAGGCCCTAACAGAAAATCCTTAGAAATGCAATAAATAAATAAGAGAAGTCTAGAGGAGAGTGTAAAGAAAAGTTACAGTGACTGAGTTGAAATTGCAAACTACTGATTCTTCTTTTTGAGCTATATGCTAGTCATAGATACAAGAAAGCTGTTTGATTTTTAGTGAAGTTACTAAATAAATGACACTGATCTGTGAACTGTACAACCTCTGATGGAGACCCTGCTTTCCCATGGCAATTATTCCTGTCTCCATTGCAAAATCCCATCAGCAGTCATGGTGTGGTACTGTGCCAGCTAATGCCTTCAAAGGGTCATTTCTGCACAAGGCACATTTCCTCCTCCCATGCAGAAATGTGGGCTTATTCTGCTATAGGTACATTTTACAGGTAGTGTAGAATTTTTATGGCCTAACAATAAATGTAAAACTGTATCGTTTTTATGGGGCAAAAAATTAGTTTTCTTAGTAAAAAATGTACGGCTTCCCCTATTTTCTTTGGAAGAACAGCCCCAATTCTGCCTTCAGTCATACCCCAAAGTTCTTTATGAAATAGAGGGATACAGACTAGAGGTGTAGAGATTGAATTCGGAGAGCATTCTGTCCTTTTGCAGGGGATGTTACTTCACAAAATGAGCTCTTTCTGTCTTTAGGACAAAATTATGAATGATGTATTACCTTAAGATCATCAGTTACTGTCATACTGGAGACTGAGGAGAGTTTATTTTGTGATGTTCATGACGGCTTCTGTTCTCCTGCAAGCTTTTCTTTGACTTTGATTTGACTTGCTTTACTTGACTCAGTTCTCTCAGGAATCTGTAAACTTACTCATACTACGAATTCCTTTTTTTCTTTAATTTTTTTTTATTTTTATTTTTATTTTTATTTTTATTTTTTTAATTTTTTTTTTTTTTACTTGGAGGTGTTTCTGGCATTCACATGCTTTCAAAATAACAAGTATGCCCATGGTTGTGGGAAGCCTGTAGTATGTGGCTCTGCTTGAGAAAGGGGGTGGATAAAATGACCTCCACAGGTCCCTGCCAGTCTCTGTCAGGCTGTGCCTCTCCATTTGTAACTCCTCAGTCTCTTCATTTGGATTCAGGTGATAGAGCAATAGAAACCTCTGTCCTGTTTTATTCTATAAATGTTATTCATCCTACAGAACGGGCTCCCCACAGCAATGGTGCTCACAAAATCTCTAAGTGTTTTAGTCTAGTATGTTTAGTTATTTTCTTTAGATAATACTATGGATTTTGGTTCACCTTAGTGCTTAAATGCCAAAGGCAAGCACACAAATAATCTTGAGGAGGACAAGAGAGGTGCTTTTATACTCAATACTTAAGCTTAAGTGCTTGGCTGCATAAAATCCATCCTCCTGATTTTCACTAAAAAGTACTGGGAGAAGCACAGTTTGTGCAGCAGAGAGATGGGAGCATGTGAATCTCTACCTTTTACACTGCCTTTGAAATTCTGATATCTGATGCTTAACTCTGCATTGATGCAGAGTTATCTCTCTCTCAAAAAACAATTTACTGCTTATCGATGAAGTAAACTGTAAACCATCTTGCCCAGTGACCGAATAGGTTTTGGTTTTGGTTTTTTGTTTGTTTTTCAGACTGAGCTGTCTAATCTATTTCCTGGGCCAATATCGACTGAAGACAAGCTCTCCTCCCCAACCCCTCACCCTGCTATGCAAGTATTCAGTCAGTTCAAATATTTTATTCTTACCTGAGAGCTGCTGCAGCTCATGGCAACTGTGAGCAGTCATCAGGGGATCACAAGGAAGCTAAAAGGCAATATGGCAAAAGAAAGCCATAGATATGCTCTCAACTTTCCAAATATATATCCCTTTTAATTTTTTTTTTACTCATTACACCCAGGTTATGTTGAATATATCTAAATTGTAAGATTAAGATTACTGTGCCCCAAAGCAGTAAAAGCATGTTATGGGACACTGTGGGCTTGGGAACCAGAACAGGGACCACTCACCATTGTCAGGGTATATGGGCTCATGTGCCCTCTTTCAGAAACACACTCACTGTCTTTTCTTGCATCTAAGAAGTTCTACACATCTACAGCATTTAAGTAAATAAAACCAATGAGAGCTGGGTTTCAGATCAGGATCAATACAGGTCAGGCCCTTGTTTCGTGGGTGGCAGTGCTGTCTCTGCAGCATGGGACCTCCTGTTTGAACTGGCAGTGTCAAAATATTTTGATCTGCCCTCTCCCTAAAACTAAACCCTTCCTTGCAGTTCCAGCAATGAAAACAGTTCTACAGGGGGTGTTAAGATAATGCAAACCTTAGTTTAAATGGGAATCAGACCTGGAGTGTGTGTATCAGGGACTATTTGAATTACATTCAGCACTGTTTATGGGTTCTCAGGAGTTGCAGAGCCTGTTAAAAATGAAATAAAGCTTATGGAAAGGGGCTTATGTTTTCTACTCTGCTGAAAAAGAAATACAGAGGAAAACATATTTGTGCCTGTTCAAAGGCTGTCCAAGGACAGCTTTCATTCTTTGTGACCCAGTTACATTAAATTCTTTCACAGGAACTCCTTAGATACTTATTAAAAAAAAAAAAAAAAAAAAGGAAGAAAAAAGAAAGGAAAACACAGATCAGTGCTTCTGATCTTGACTCTGAGGACATATCCAGGCTTGGAGCCATTGACAGATATCTTGCATCCCTTGTTACCTGTACAAAAATTAAACAAAGCAAGAGATGAACAGCACTGGATGAGAAATTAACTCTGGCCATGAAACTATTAAATGCCATAGTTTAAGATAATTTTGTTTTTAAGAAAAAGTGCAATCAGTTGTAACTTTGGCAGCACAAGCTGACCTATTGCTCTTACCCTCTTTCTTTGGTATTTTTTCCCCCTTTTGGCACAATGTGAGTCTTTTGAGTATTTTGTCTGGTATCACCAGACCTCCCCAGTCCAGCTGAAAGTTTTCACTGGCTTTTGACAGAAGGTAGGAAATTCTGCATTGGACATACAGTGACAGTGGTGTTTGTCAGACAGGAGCCCAATTCCTTCTGAAACTGATGGGTTTCAGTGTGCCCTGTGGCTTGAATCCTGACTAGAGGTATGCAGGAGCTGATCCCTCTAAGATATCGTTGATAAATGAAGTGTGTTATAGAATTTGTTACATCCTACCTAAGTCCCAAATTAGTCTGTGCTTTGAGGGACAAAAAGTAAAGCTCTTTCTGCTACTTCTTGGTGTTGTATCTGACTAATGGTGTTCGGTGCTATTTGAGGAACATGAAGCTGAAAGGACTTCTTGGGAGTTGTGGTATATCCCTTTCTATGTGCCAGGGCTTCCAGAAGTGAGAGTACACAGAGCTCCAGAGAGCACTGGCAGCAGTACTGCATGTACACAGTGACAGAAAAAGCCTTCTGTGGAAACCTGAAGTTCTTTTGGATATCTTCTTGTCAGTGACTGAAGTAGTTGCAAATATTTTCTTTTTGGTGGTATTG
This sequence comes from Rhabdornis inornatus, assembly GCA_013397075.1. Classification (NCBI taxonomy): domain Eukaryota; kingdom Metazoa; phylum Chordata; class Aves; order Passeriformes; family Rhabdornithidae; genus Rhabdornis; species Rhabdornis inornatus. The sequence goes on along the minus strand of VWZS01002380.1, from coordinate 52,895 downwards.
CTTTCTAACAAAGGAGAAAATACAAATTAATAAAGTCTGTTATAATTGCTTGCTGTGATTTGAAGAAGATATTTACTATTCGCTATACTAATTCCCCTGACAATATGCCCTATTAGATTTGCCAAAATTAAAAAGACTTTCAAAAATTCAATGCGTTCTTGATACACTGGATTCTTGTGTTCTTCCGTCCTATGAATATTGAGTCATTGATATTTTATGTGTCACACAGAATGGTTGAGATATCAGAGAAAACTAATGATTTGCATAAGCATCCCAGAGGCATTTTTGGCTTCCCGGCATGCAGAAGCTTTAGCCTGTTGTCTTCACACAGAGTCTGCTGTAATGCTGCATGCCAGAGATGATAATTCACTTTGTGAAACATGATCAGAAGAACCTTTATGGAGGTGTGACAGATGCAGCTGTAGCCATCACTTGAAGCACTTATCCATAACCTTAAAAATGTGTCTCCTCCTGATTTTCTTTCTTGATGACTTTTTTAGGTATTGTCGAGTTGCAGCTGTCATGGGCAATGAAATTCCTAAGAGAGCAAGGAAATAAAAAGGTTAATGTGCCCACAGCCACAGTTTCAGGACTTAATTGGACACTAGCTACTCAACCCTGAGCATTCCCCCAAAGAATGGTGGAGTTCTTGCAGGCTTCAAACAATGGAGATGCGTGGGTTGATGCCATCTGCGGCCTAGGGCTGGTGGAACAAAAAGATGTTTGAAGAAGAGGGAAATTCTCAGAGATATGGTAGAATGGGAATGATCTGAAAGTAATCAATCATTAGGGTGACATAAATCACAACACACAAGAGCCCAGAGCCAGGAGATGTCAAACACCGCCCGCAGCGCATCAGTCTCTGTGGCATCATCACTTTTGTGTGCAGTGCCACTGCTCCTTTGTGGGCCGTCAATTTTGTGGGCGATGAAGCCCGGGAATGCCGGGCTGGCCCTCGCTGGCTAATGCAGCTTTATGATTGCGCGTCCTAATGTGCGCTTGGGGCGCATTCATCCCGTGACCCCAGCGAACAATCGATCCTGAGCCGGGCCCAAACCCGCCAGATGTTGCTTGATCTCATAATTACGTTAGTTCTGTTGCTCCACTGCAGCAGCATCAAAACAATACCAGCCAGTCTGGGGCACAAAGAGAGGCTGCAGCTCTCATGTGGTCATCTGGTCCACGCTTGACGTTTTTGCCTAAAGCTCTCAGATGTTAAACTTAATTTCTCTTCCTTGATTATAAGCAAAATGATCTGTGCACAATATTAAAAAAACATTTATCAGCTGGAAAACAGCAAAAGGCATGGCATAAACTCATATAAATGTTAATGAAAGGCAGACAAAATTGAGCAATTGTATTGTATTCTTTAGGCATTTGTACACTTTTACTTAAGAGACTCTAGGAGAGGAGGTCAGAACAGGATTGAAGGATAAGCACAAAAAATATTGTTTTGAAATTTACACCAACTCTTCTTATTGTTTAAAACACTGGTCTGGAAGTTCTGTTAAATGGAACAGGCATAATCATCCTTTAACTTATTCTGATATTGATCATCAGATCAATGTAAATCATAAATCCCTTTATTTCAATAGAAAGGCTCTATCTTTCTACTTTTTCCCATAAAAAAAAATCATTAATTTTTGGCTGCCTCACTCCTTCCAAGAAACTGTACCAAGTGGTAAAACAAAGACTGTGGCAGTTGTCTAATGAGGTCTGTTCCTCTGAGTTAGGGTGATGCTATTGGGATAGTCTACAGAGCAGTCTGAGCACAAGGCTCCAGGTCCCAGTACAAAAATACGAATGCATAGGACTCAAATTATCCTTCACTTTGTCATATTGATCTTTAGTTTGCTAACGTAGAGCTGAAATACAGCATGGGTGTTTTCATCCCCTTTTTGTCAGCCCTCAGCCCAACAGCTCACCAATGGGCACGTTGCCCCTTTCCTTCCTTTCCCCCTGCTTTCCTCCAAGAGCTGTACTTGAGTTGTTCAGCACTGGTGCTGTATGTGGGAGCAGTAGGGCTCTGCATAGCCCCCCGCAATTTCCTGCTTTTTCAAATAAATGTGGTGAGTTCTCATCAGCAGCAACTGTTAAATTACAGCATTTTCCTTCCCTCTCAGTTGTGGGCAACAACACATATCTCAATCTAGGCACAGGGAAAATTGTAGCACAGGACAGGAACTATCAGCTAAAAAGGTCTTCTGAACAATACAAGTTGGCCTCAGTGTGCCCTACTAATAATCTCCATCCTGCAGTATTTTCATTTCAACTAAGAATATAAAGTCATGCCACATATAAGAGAAATTTTATTTCCCGTACTACTACAGTTTTTTAGCATAATGGCCCATGTATATCGGTGGGCAAATATTACATCCTAAAGTTTCAAATAATTGCCATCTTTACATTTCATATCTGATCTTTAATAAATGTTATTTTACACAGTGCAATTAGACTTCAAGATGTAAAACTCAGAGTAATCCAGAACCTTTTTGCAGAGCTGGGTATTTTCAGGGTGCGCTGACATCTAGATTCTGATCTAACTAATGGCACAAATCTGAAGCAATTTCCTAGAAATCAGTACAATTACATCAGCACAATCCCCATAAAACTAGGATGAGAGTCAGACCTTTATTTCTTTTCCAGCCTGCTCCAGAGATACAGTATTTTCCATTTAGTCAACTGAAGAGAACTGTAAAGGTATAGAAAGAAATGATAGAACGAAATTTTACTATTTAACATATGGGAAACTTGGTTATTATTTTACCATAAGCTTACGCAGGAAAAAGAGCATGCTGCAGTAAAATGGAAAAAATTCACCTCAGGTGTTGTATCATGAAATCCAAGGAAGTGACATCAAAGATTAAACCTGGCCCATTTACGTTTAAGCTGTTTTGTTTAAGTATCAGATTTTATGTCTGGAGATTTTCTCTACTCTGTGAATTTTATTCCTTTTTGCAAGCATAAAACTGAATAAGGCTCAAGAAGAATTTATTTTGTTGCCTCAGTACCAACATAAGACGCTCATGTTGGCCCCTGAAATTCTTTTGACAGTTTTGAGTGTTGGGTAAGGAGCAGCTGCACACTGGGGTCAGTGTGCACAGCAAATGTGCTGCAGGATGGTTTTAGCCAAGCAGGAGACAGTTGTTTGCCTATGGGGAACCCTGGGTCTCCTACTGCCAAAGCAGCCTTTCTGTTCCAATCGTCTGCACTACCTGGTCACATTGGGACAGTAATTTTGTGTGGGATAACATTGTCTCTTGGTCATTGCTCTGTCTGGAAAGGAGAAGTGGGAGTGCCAGTGCTGTCTGGGCAGGCAGAGGTGCCATGGTGTCTCCTCACACCCCATGAAGCCATAGCTCTGCTGCCTTCCTGGGCTGAGAATTGTTTCCTTTGATTCATCTCACTAATTTAGAAGAGTGACAGAAGATGCTTGGGAAGCTATGGGAAAACTTCCAAACTCTTGTGGGAGAGGACACAAAATGCCTTGTTTTGGATAATGGGAGCCAATGGGGAGGGCACATCAGGGGTAGGTGAGGTGGGACAGTGGGGGAGCTGGCTCTGAGCTGGCCCATTGCCTGCAGGGAGCAAGGTGCCCTGCAAATCCTTCGTACACGGAAGTCTCCTTCGGGACTCTCTGCCATGGGCCAGCCCTCACCCCTGTCCTGGTGCTCTCTGGAGCATTTACCTGGACTTTCAGGAGCTGGAGAAATTCAGAGGAGTGTGGAAAGTTTAGTACAAGTAAGATCTGAATCTGTCATGCTAAATTTTGCTCCCAATCCAAAACTGAAAACTTTTTTTTGGTGGGAAGAAGTTAACTGGAACTGATGAAGTTTCTTTTCATGGATTATTTAAGCAGTACAAGATGTTGTTAATGCTGAGTTTCTTCCATGTTATTTGGGAAAGTATGCCTGATTATGTAAATTAAAAGTTGCTGCTTAAAAATATTTTGCTTGAGAGATTGCAAAGGCAACACAGTAAATGAATTAAGATCAGAGAGTCTTGCTCAAGTGAGAAGATTGCATAAGTAACCGCATGTGTTATTGAAAAATACATACTGTTTACAACGTATTCTTGCAAGATCCTTAAATATTTCACTTTGAGGTTTGCTTGATATAAAATATTGCATTTGTTCAAGCTGTCTCACAGGCTGGGGCCTAAGCTGATTTGCAGCTACATGCGGATTAAAACCGCTATGCTGTCCCACTGCAATTTTGGATTTAATTTGGTTAGTTTCCGTCTTTTTAAGAGAAACAAGAGAGTTTTCAAACCAACAGGCATTGACTGCTTACCTAATTAAAAATGTATCCATCTGCTGGTGGCTGACTTGTTATTCAAAGCATGCAGATCTAAGTAGGTTGATTTATTTATGAAGACCTTATGACACTGAGAGATATGCACTCAAAAACATGCAAAAATAAATGTGGCTGCAGATGGGTAGACACACAGAGATCTTTATGGGGTTCTAAATAACAGATAGAGAGAATTTGGAAAATGTGCTTTAAAGGGAAGATCCTTTTATGTTGCTTTCACGTGTTTAACATTTAGAGCTCAAATAACAGAGCAGCCAGAGAACATGTTGTGAGATAACTCCAGTCTAAATATCCTATAGTGCCTTTTAAGTTGCCACAATTTTTTTCTGAAAGCTTAGTGTGAGTGATAGACTCTGAAGCAGATGCATTTTAAGCAATGTTTTATTTAGAGAACACTTTAAAGGGAATTTTAATTAAAGGAGAGAAAAATCATTAGCACTCACAAACACCATGCGTTGGAATCAGGCTAAATGCTGTCTTCTTATATTTGATTTTATTGGTATATTGGTAAATATCTCCCACATTAAGTTTCTGTGCTCAAGCTTTGGAAACTTCAAGTTCCAATGGATTCATTCTCAATGCTATAAATATTGTTGCAATCCTTAGGCGAAATTAATTCATCAGTTTATGAGCTCCAGGAACTTCCCAGTGTGATGAAGCCATTGGGTGTTTCCACGTGGGGTGTGGAGCTGCTGGCGTCACACTTCACATCATTCCTGGTGCAATTCCACTGCTGTAGGACTTGTGACACTGGTACAGAGGGAGTGATGCCCCAGCTTGCTCAGAGCTCTCTCCAGAGGCTCAGTGTGTAGGTGGTCTGCATCTGCCACATGAGAGGTTTGAGGAGAATGGAGAACCCTGTGTCTGGGACAGCTCTGGAGTAGCTTTATGGTCTCTGCTTCTGTTTACAGCACAGTTTCTAGGGGGTCCTTTTGGTTTTTCCTTCCATCCACGTGCTTGGCAGCATGTTTATTCAGGTTTTGTACATTTGCATGCTTGTTTGTGTTCATTGGTAAAAAAAAAATATCAAAAATAGACTGAAAAGATTTCTTTACAGACCACCTTGTCATGCAGTATCCTCTTAAATTGAAACTGTCTTGCACTAGTTGATAAAGTTGCTTTCAGAAGAAATGTATTTCTTACCAAACCATGCATTGACAATTGTGCTCAGCTTCACAAAAAGATAATTCTCTAATCCCAAGGTCAGTTTAAGCGGATTCCCCAGTATACACACTTTCAGATTCCCTTTGAATTGCTTTTTGTTTCCATGTCAAGACAAACATGTGGGTTTTCTAGTGCCAACAAAATATAGAAACATGGTTTGTATGTAGATTAGCTAAGGAGGATATCAGACCGAGTTGCCTTTTGGTAGGAAGCCATCCTGGCATTTCTTTGGAAAACTTGAGAGCTGTTTGAATAATCCTTATACTAACAGATGTCACCACTGGGAATCTGTTTTACTTTTGCAGCTCTTTGTTTGAGTATCTTGCTGGCATTTTTTGATATTTTGGAATGGGGTGCGGACATGTGTGAAACTCAAATAAATCTGTATTTTCTTTTACTTGATTTCTCCCAAAGATATATTTTGATGAAAGCTTCATATAGCAATCAAGGGAAGAAAACCTATAAATTTTGCTGTGGGTGTTCCTTTTGTGTAGAAGGGAGAGGACAAAAAAATGACCAAGAATCCTTTCCTTTTGTTTCCAGCACACTGCAAATGACTGTATGCTGTTTTCATGGTCCTGTGCAAGCCCTGGAAATGGGGGACAAGGGATCACAATGGGTCAAGGCAAACAGTTAGTCACACTCTCTCCTAGAATTGAACCCATTGTTCAAGCAAGGCAAGCAAGTTTTCCACTACTAATTTTGGTCTGCACTGGAAACTGTGGCCAGTGTGGTTGTGCGAATAAGGATTAGTAATGGTGAGTGGGCACGGGAGGTAGCTGAAGGGATGGCATTTTTGTGCCTGTAAAAGCTGTAGGGCTCCACATTTCTCCCCAAACTAAATATTTTTGCTATTTTCCTCAAAAAACTGCAGGACTACTTCATTGGGGTAAAAAAATATCACTGGAAATGTCAACTGCATACATGTTAGGAAAGTCTTACAATCGAGTGTCTCAGGAAAATGACACCAATGAGTAATTTCTAATGGAAATTTGGCCTTAAGGTAGAACTCAGGGAGATGTGTCCCTTCCCTTTATCGTTGTTACCAATCTGCGTACAAGAAAATACGTTCAGGGTTTGGGTCTGACTTCCATTAAAGGAATGAGATGGTTATGCTGAAGGGAAACTCAGAGGGAAATGGGACACACACAGAGTGTTTGCAGCTAGAGAAAAATTGTTTGTGTTGTCTTTGGTGTAGGAAATGGGAGGAACTAATTTACATGTCAGAATTTTAAAAATTCTTAAAATGAAGTTCATGATGTGAAATGTGTAATGCAGGTGTAAGACCTGTGAACATCTTTTGTTGTAATGCAACAGTGATGTTCAGCTCCTTGAGAGTGGATTTGAGGTCTGGTTGTGCTAAAAGCTGTACAAGAATATCTCCGTGCATGACAAGCCCCAGCAGATGGGTATAAATAAAAAGAGAACAAGGAAATACTCTGGCAGCATTGCCCAGCACAACAAACAACCTTATTCTCTGAACTCTTCCAATATCAGTGACAGCACTGAGGAAAATAATGGCAGCCACTTTTCTAATATAAAAGTGAGGGATTTTTTTCCATTGTCCTTGCAGTTTTTCATCTCTGTGCCTACTATTTTGCTTACATGAAGTTAATCCAGAATTTGCAGTATTCTGCTATAAAATCAGTGCAAATAGTGAACTGGAGCACCTACATGTATATATACTCACTTCTTCCAGTTAGTGGCTCCCTAAAATAGGACAAGTAGTTTCTTAGCTAATAAACAACCATTCTTTGGTATCTACAAGTAATCTGAAATCAGGACAGAGAAACACAGGCAATGCTTCAGATCCTGAGGAGGCTCACCATTACTTAAAGGCTGGCCAGCCTCTAGACCACAAGTTCCACACTTCCTTACAGATGCCACCACAAGGAACTGCACATCTCCATATTCTTGGCAACAATGGCACAACAGGCACTAGATGCCTACAAATCTCTCCGACTTTATATTTATTTAACATCACTATTTTAACATGGACAATCACATACATCCAGCTTCAAAAGTGTTGCTGCCAGTGGCTGTTTCAGGAGATCTGTGCAGAACTCGGAGCAGAGCCCTTCTCCCAGAAGTAAACTCACAAAATTAATCTTTCTCCTGTCCTGTGAATGTATCAGTCATGCCTGCATGCACAGAAAAATATTGTACAAATACTTTCCACTTTTTGGAGCAAAAAGCAATTATTTTTTATTTAATTGTAAAGAATGACAAGGAGTCTGCCTGACTATTAAAAATAGAACATATTAAAAAAAAGGAGGGGTTGGTATTTTTTCTTACTTTACACAGTTTTCTCCTATATGGTTGCTAATATTTTGTTCATAATAATGGGTGGACCATCTCAGATAGAATGGTTTAATCTGAGTTAATTAGGATTTACACTCTATTAGAAGTGCCAGAAAGCTTCAGTGCTCTGTAGGGAACCTGTCTCTGGTGCAGTTTGATTGGTACCATCATTGCATAAATAATCTCTGAAAAGATCGCTGTCTCTGAACACAGAATAAAAATGAATTAGAGCTCTGACACTCTATTCTTTTGACAGTTTTACAAAAAAGACAATTCAAAGATTTTTGCACAAAAATTATCTTTATTTATACTGAACTTTTACTGGTGCAATTAAAGTAATGCTTTATTATTTTTAATAATACCTGCAGTAAATTATGATAGGAAATTCCAGTATAAAAAAAAAATCTGGGAAACACTTTGTTTTAATTTATATTCATTTTAGATTTATTTTGTTTTCACATGAAGGGCCGGATTCTGCATATTAAAGCTTAGTAGCTAAGCTGCTAGAAAAATTTGACTTTACTTAAGAACAGGCTAGAATCTGGTTCAGAATCTTAAACCACAACCCTATTCTTGACAGAGAAAATCCAAGTCTGCCTGACTGGTTGTTTTTCCCGGTGCAGATAAATGGGTGGGTGTTTTTAAGGCAGGCTGGATGCAGTTTGTAGTTTTAGCTTTACCTTTCCAAGGCAGCTGAGGCTCCTCTAGAGCTGCTGCAGGCAGATTCCCCGCGCTTTGTGGCGCAGCTCTTTGGCTGACGTTTGTTCCATTATTGATGGCTCACGCTGCCTCCGAGGAGCCCCTTGGATGAGCTGCCCCTGCCCACCTCTGGCTGCTCTGGCTGGTGGCCCTGGGCCTACCTGAGCTCTCCCACCAGCAGCACCACTCCTGTGCCAGGCCCACATCTGCATCCACTAACTTCTGATTTCTGGGAGCTGACGCCACTCCCAAATGATCCTGACCGAGTAAGAAGCACAGCTGCTGAGGACAGGCAGTACAGAGCCCGAGATATTTGAAAGCAGTTTGTAATAATTAAGGTGTCTGTTAACCTCCACAGCTTTAAATAACCTTTCAGTGAAACGTGGGCAGGCACATTCCTCTCCAGTTGCCAAGCATCCGTGCACTGCAAACAACCTGCAGCCTTATACAGTTATTTGCTCTGGCTTATTGGTCACACTTTCACAGGAAAAACCTGCAGGTCTCTGCTTGCCCCCGGCCTTGCTGAGGGTGAGAGATGCAGTGAGCGAAGCCGACACCTCTGCTGCAGAAGTGGGAGCTTGCACTGGTTACATTTGATGGGCTTATTCAGTGAAAAGCAGTAATACCAGTTCTGGCATTTTGGTGCATTTATTTCTCTCCTTCATCCCTACTGATTTTACCTTTTCCCAGTGCCCTTTTATGTTCATTTATTTTAGGAAACATAATCTGCATTGTATAGACTCCTGGATTCGTAAATAGCTTTGCTGATAGGATTTCCTTTCATGGACCTGGTAATGGCATATTATAAATTTTAGACTAACTATGAGATTTGAGTTGTGTTGCCAGGACCAGTGCAATAAAAGATACTACTTCAATTGTCATTAAAATCCTGTTACATTTCACTTACGCTTCTCTACTTTCCCTTAGCACTGCTGGTTAGAAAAGGCAAAAAAATCTATGCATCTGTCTGTCTGCGTATTGTCAAGTCACGCTGTGTGCCTACTCTGAATAAAGACACTGTCACAGGTCCTGTAATCAGCATCAAAGCAGTAATGAATAGGAAAATCTTGTGATGATGATCATGATTAACAAAAGGAAATGTAAATAATCTACAGTGCCTAAAGCTCACTTTTTTTTGCAGAGTGGATTTGCAAATGAGCTATAAACCTGATCCTGTTCTTATTGAGGTCAGCAGCAAAACTCCTGCTAATCCCAGCTGAAACAGAATCATTCTGCCAGCTTGATGTTTATAGAAATGCATATTACCTTCATGGAGATGTTCTCCTGCTATGGCTTTTTGTATTACAGCCTGCAACTTCATCTAAAGCAAACACGACCTGAGGAATGAAATCTTACTCATATCAAATAAAAAGCTGTTATTCTGAAATAGCTAACAATACATTTTGTCAAGTAATCTACTGGCAAACGTTTAGTACTCACAGATCCAAAAGAATCAGTAAATCCAGGGAGGGAAAGGCTGGGCACATCTGAGCACTTGTACTGGGAAGGAGCCGGCAGTGACTGTCTGGTGCCAAGCCTGATAAAGGTGCACCTTTGGGGCATTATTTCCTTTGACAATGAGACTCTGTGTGTGAGTCTTACACTTCCTGGGGTTATTTTACACTCTTTTGCAAATAGCCAAGTAGTGTGGAAGTTGTGTGGGAGTGGAGTAAATAGGATTGAATTTTTGCAGGAAAAGGCTTTTCAGAGGAGACGGGTGAGTTTTGCCTGCAGGCTGTGGAATTGCATACTAAAGGAAGAGCTTGTGCTTCCTCCCCCCTGCTTTCTTATTTTTCTTTTTCTTTTTCTTTTCTTTTTTTTTTTTCTTTCTCCTTTCCCCCTTCTAAACGTAATGCTGGGCCTCAGGAGGCCCATGAACACACAGAGCTTCCTACTGAGGTTGTCACTTGATTGACAGCAAAAAGCTTCTGGGGAGATGGACGAGCCTGAGTAGGTGGACATAGAGAAATGGAGAATGCAAAGATAAAGTAAAAATAGAACCGAATGTTCATCCAAAATCACAGTCCTTTCAGGGGCTTAATGTAATGTATAAATGTTTTTTTTTTGTGATTGGAAAAAACATAAAGCAACTCTGCATGTATAAGCATACATGTGTGTGAGACATTTGATATCCATTCAGTGTTCTGTTAGAAATTATGTTAACTACATAGATACATCCAAGACAACGCCCTTGTGTCAATGCCCAATTATTTATACACTAATATATTCCCTCAGTGCTTTAAAATACGAGGAGGACAAATTGTGAGGGAGTGGGAAATACAATAATATTTCAGTCCTTACATTTCAAGATGATTTACAGTTTCTCAGAGGCTCTGTGTTTGTGTGTTCATGTGCCTATTTGTCTGTACCACTCGAGTCCTGATCTCTAAATAATTTGGCTGGGGTTGACCTCTCTGAAGCAGACAGGATCAAACATTTAACACACTGTCATAATTATTACATTGTCTGCTGCAAGTGAATACAGTTTCACTGAGGAACTGAGACAAATACCAGAGACACTGGCTGTGCTTTATTGAGCTGCATTAAATTGACCGTTTAAATGGTGTAAACTTGATGATGGTGCAAACATGATTAGTTCCCATCAAAGCCAAATCACTCCTGATAGTGAGTTACAATAACATAAGTTGTCAGGTTGGCAGCTGCGCAGGCTGCTCAGGTAATAGGCGTTTAAGACAAATGTAACAGCCCCAATGGCTGTAACAAAAGTTTAAGGAATAAATTTTGATGTCAGATACTTTGTTGAAGGGTGGAGTTACTGGCTGAAGCAGAGAACAGGATTTAGTCCAAGTATCAATGACATCTGTTAAAACCAAGCTGGGCTTTTACGATTCGTTGAAATGACACGAAGTAAGGAAATTGTGATGATTTTGGCAAGACTTCTTAAAAAAACTCCACATACTGGAGCCAAAATATAGTAGATTTGGTAGGACTGCAAACATTTTATTTTATGACATTTGCAGGCCTTTTTCACATTGTCTGTGTTTATTTTATGTGACTTTTCTTAACAAATTATAATTGCATTAAATTACAGAAAAAATTTTAAGGTTTCAAAGCATTTTATATATTTTAATGACGACTGACTCTTCTGGCATTGCCACAAAAATAACTTTAATTAAAAAAAGAAGACGTTTTGATGCTTCACTATTCCCATAAAGTTTATCCTGACTAGTAGTAGATCTGTCAGAGGCATCAAAGATGTGAAAAGAAGAACATTCAGATAGTTTTAATTGAGGACTGCCTATATTTCTGTGTAAATAATAAAAAAGGCACTAAACCTTTTCTTCCTTCTCATTAGGCCAAGAATTCTTGTAGATAATTAAAGTCAGGAAGTACAAGTTTTAACAGTTGCATTGACTGTGCTACACTGTTTTCTAACGCCCATTATCCAAGCAGCCGCTTAAAAGATTTATTTTCTACGGAAAAGCACACCAGCGATCTTTGCAGGGTTATCTTTAAGCTTCTGCCAGTGGCAGCTCCAAAAGAAATGTTCAAGGCTAAGGAAAACAATCTGAGCCTCAGAAATAGGAACTTCATTGTATATACTGTGTTAACAAACCTTCTTAACAGCAGTTTTACGTGCCAAAAATGCATCCTCCCTAGACCTTGACGTGAAATTAAACCAGGTGAAAGATAATCTACGTTTTAAGCAAAAAGTGCCAGTAAGAGTGTGTTTGTAAGTATTGTGTTTCACAGATATTTGAATTTGGGGGAAAATAGAATGATTTAAAGAGAAAACAGCAGATTCTTAGCAGGCGTGCTTTCCGATGCACAGAATTGTTAGTCAAACTTTAAGTCGCTTTCAAAGTATTTTTTTTAGCTAATCGAGCCTGCAAAGGGCTTCTGTGCGGAAGCTACAGCTAACTCTGGCAAGGATTTGCTTTATCCCAGATGGAGGAAAGATCCTCGGAGAGTGTGGGTGCGATTCCCCGATGCAGGATGCGGCCGGGAGAAGGAGCTGTGTCCCGCACGGAGCGAGGGGAGCGCCGGGGGTGCCGGAGGGCGCTGCGGGAGCCAGGGAACTGCCCCCAGGGAGAAGGGAGGCTGTCATCCCTCCGAACCTGCGGGAAACTGAGGCACCCGCAGCCAAGAGCGCGGGTGGGAGCGCGGGGGGACTCGGAGAGGGAGGCGCTGCGGGCACCGCCGGTTCTGGAGCTTCCCGAGGCTCAGGCAGCGGTACCGACAGCGGCGGAGGGACGGAGCATCACGGGGCGGGCAGCGGCTGCGCTGCTCGGTTTGCCCCTGTCCCGCAGCGCTGTCCCGGACGGACAGACATGTCCGGGGACAGCTCTGTGAGTACGGACTGTTCAAGGACGGTGCTCAGCCCACTGACGCTGCCTGACCCACCTGAGGCTTAGCGGCTTCTAAAAACTACGATTTTTTTTTGCCAAGGCGCATTTAGAGAGTATTTTTTAAGAAGTCAGATGTTAGGAGCGTTCAAAGCAAAGCGGGGCTGTGGCTACACAGCGCAGGTTCCCGGGGACAGCCGAAGGATATCAGCCAACACAGGTGTCCCCGGGCACGGCTCGGCTGGATGCGTGCTGTGTACGGCTGTGGACGAGGGGAAGTGCACGAGCTTGAGCGTCCCGATGGATCTTAGCGTTCAGAGGGAATCGCTCCGAACCCGGCTTTCCCACCAGCCCGCCCCACCCGGCCCCTGCCCCGGTGCATAAAGCGTGAGCGACTGGCACCTTCGCGGTGAGCGCCGGGGCCGCTCCTCTGCCGCTCACAGGGGAAGCGCCGCTCAGATCGGCCGCCGCACTGCCCGTCCCTGCACATCCCTGACGGTCCCTGTCCGTCCCTGTTCATCTCTGCCCGTCCCTGCACATCCCTGTCGGTCCCTGCACATCCCTGTCGGTCCCTGCACATCCCTGTCCGTCCCTGCACATCCCTGTCCGTCCCTACACATCCCTGTCCGTCCCGCTCCGGCCCCGGAGAGCCACTGCTCCCGCCAGGTGGCGCTGTTGCTCAACGGTGGCGCCGGGCCGGGCCGGGCCGGGCCGGGCGGGGCGC
>VWZS01002380.1:13941-39021 GCA_013397075.1 Rhabdornis inornatus | reverse complement strand
CCCCGCGCATCCCCCGCGCCGCCGCTGCCCCGGCCGGGCCGCCCGGGTGCAGCGCTCCCGCGAGCGGCGCCGGGGCGGCCCCGGAACGGAGGGCGGCTCATGGAACCGGTTCTCCCGGGAGCGCTCGGCGGCTCCGCGCCGTTCCCTGGGGCCCCGGTTCAGCCCGTTCTGCGGGACCGTCCGGCGGCGGCTCCGCGGGGCAAGCGCGCGGCTGTCCCGCGGTGTGGGCGTAGGGCGCCGGTGGCCTCGGGAGGCCCTGGCAGGTCTCTCGGTGCCCAGCCGTGCTCCCGGACTCTCGGAAAGTACCGGCTTTGGGCCCCTGAGCGCCATGCCGGCGCTGTCCCCGGCGGCAGGAGGTGCGGTGCCCAGCGCCGGGGAGCGCTCCGAGCGGCGCTCCGCTGCCTCTCGCAGGTGTGCCGCGACTCCGCCGCGCCGGGAAACGAGCGTGAGATTCCTCAGAGAGAGTTTCGAAGTGTTTTTAAGATACTGGCGCGGTCGGAAATAACATTTCATTTCAAGTAGAAGGTGGATGCGATCGTGCTCCGCACATATGGAAACGTTCAGGTAAACCATTTATTTTAATACTGCCTTTTGGCAGCTGGAATTTAATCTCTTTTATTTGTACCTTTCTGCAGTTACCTTGCTGGATTCCAGATCAGTTCAGGGAGAACTGGGGTGGATAGCAAGTCCCCTGGAAGGAGGGGTAAGTTTTAAACTGCTATCTGATCAAAAGGGTAAAGGGGGTGATTAGTAACTTTCAGAGAGTCCTAATGGCTCGATTATTGTTGATTGTGGTGAGGAGGTCAGATTTCTTCCCCGGCTTACCAAGTGAATTACTCTTTGTTGGAGAAACTCTATACTCCCTTTGGATAGTTCTGTCATGGAATAAGTGGAAACCAAAAGGGCAGAAAAGAGGTTTCAGAATTAAGAGATTGGTTGAGGCATGGGCTTAGATGCCTATTTAAAACTGAAATACCAACAAGAAATGTGATCTGCCGACTGAATTGGCATTCTTGACTGCTATTATTTTATCTGTGGGCTGTCTTGGCTGGGAGTTGTTCAGGGCAATTGCCGTTCTATTTCTGGATGAAAGAGTAGGGATCAATATACACGATAGACCTTCAGTTGTGATGGGACAGTTGTCCTGTTTCAGGGTGTAAACATCGTGTGTTTTGGTTTCTGAACAGGTAAACTGCAGCACCCAGTGCTTGACTGTGATTCCTTGGAGTTTCTTTTTATAATACTTTTACAATTATCTTATTGCACAGAAGGCTGCTCGAATGCACTGCCCAGTGGTGATGTGATGACGTTAAGAGGTTCATTGTGGGCTTAGAGTCCCTTTGCTTAGACAGCTGCACACAAGGTAGCTTTATTTTTTGGTTTAGCTTTATATTATTGGATGCTCCTTGCTGCTCCCTCATCTGTGCCCCGACCTGCAGGGTGCCCTCTCTGGGAAACTCCTTCGAATTTTGGACTCTGGAGTTGCTGGGATCTGGAGGAGACCGTACTTCATGGGACTTTCTTTTAATAAGCAATTAGAAAGGGTTTTTCTTTCTTCGTATGACCAATTTAAGCAAAAAATGCCAGCAATGCACACTAAACATGCATGTAAAAAAAAAAAAATCCTAAATCCTTTTCATATTAAATGAGTATAAGCAGCTTCAACTCCTTAAGCAGAAGTAAATAAGTCAGTGTGTTTGAAAAAGGAAAGCCCTCAAAGATCAGGACAACATAGCACTGGATTCTTCAGAAAACCTACACATTTACTTTTTTTTGTGTGCGTTCCCAGTTGTAATTAGAAGAAGCAGAGCTAAGGAAACAGCAGTGAGCGGAAGGAATCCGAGGCTGCGTTGGCTGGTGATGCATTATGCATAAGCTCTGAATAACCATAACACGGGAGAATGGGGGATTGTTTCTCTCCCCCATTGTTGTTCTGGGTGAACTTGACTACAGTCCTGGCTTGTGCTCCGCCTGAGCACACTGTGCTGTCCCCAAAACTCGGTTTTTCAGAGAGTGGGGATGTGATTGGCAGGCCTCTGGCAGCGCCCACGGTGCACATTCAGTGCTGATTGCAGGCAATTGCCCTCATCTTTTGACAGCGTGGAAAGATACAGCTCTATCTCGGTGAGAGTCGGGGCTGCCTGGTTAATCCTGCACCCTGGAAATGCCGGTTAATGAGACAGGGTCTTTTGGACGGCTCTCCAAGGGACATCTACACTGTGCATTAAAACAGAACCTAAAATACAAGTTTTAATAAGTCAGCAGTGGAATCAATGATCAGAGGGCAGCTGTATATTATTAATGGCTGTTGGATTCCCCCTTTCTCCACGTGTTTTTTCTGAAAGCGCCGTGCAAGCTTGAGAAGGAGAAATGTGTGCTCTTATTGTGGACGTGACTCGTTTCACTAAACCTACATCCGTGTGTTCTATTTTTAAGCCTGTAGTGAAAAATTTAAGAGTACATGGTCTGTTTCTGAGATACAGTGCTTGGAAAGCACTTACTCTGCTTCATATGCTGCAGATTTATTTCAGCAGCAGAAACAAACTCCTTTATCTTCCTGGGAAGAATTTGTCCTTGTTTTTCTGTAACTGTATATCCTTTATTGACTGTTAAAAAAGGTATTTTTCTAGATCTGAACCATACTGTTCCTGGGGTGTGAGGGTTATATGGATAAGAAGGGCTGGAGATAAAGTCATTTAGCAGTGACTAGCTATATAGTAGCCCCGGAGGAATTAATGAATTGCATTATAAATGTAATTAATGATTTACTCTTGTATTTCACAGTTGAAAAGCAGGTTTTGTGCTCAGAATGCTTTAATCGGCATCATTAAACTGTGGGAAGAGCTCAATTATAAAATTTAATTTTAGCTTGAAAGTAAAAAGTTACAGCTTTGACCACATACTTAGAATTACAAGTCATTTACAGTGGCTGGAAATTTTGGGCTGTTGATATTTTCAGCTCTGTCAGAAAGATGCACTTGGGTTTGTTTTGTATTTGTTTGTTAATGAAATAAGAAGCCCAGCTCTGTACATTTGCGTGTTGGTCAGCAGATGGGTGTGTTGAGAACACGATCCAAAAACTCGCTGAATTCAGTTGCTGTGTGTCTGTTGACCTCAGTGGTCTCTCTATTGAATCCTCTAGCAGCATCCTCCATTGTGTAAATGCACTAAAGGAAATCCCATCAACAAGTATTATTTCCCTCTGCTTCTTCCTTTCTCTTGTACCACACACAATATTGGTAGCATAGGCAATCTGAAGATAAGCAGAATGGAAAGTGATGGATCATAAAGACAATATTGTAACAGTGCACGAGCTCTGTGGTGCTCTAAATTAAACAAGTCTGTCTTCTTACTAACAACATGTTACACTTTACATTGATAGATGACTTTTTAAGATTTATTTCTTCCTTTTCTCTGGAAAGGAGTGACATGCTGAGTATTGATTTCTCCCCTCCTTCATTTTAATTTGCAGTTATCTCTAGGCAGCAAATAAAATATTATTTTTTCTGCTCCTAGTGACTCATGGTGCTAACTGCTGTCATTCTATAAACGGATTCAGCTAAGCTGGAAGCTTTATAAGTAAAAATCACTTGCATAAGAGCAGTCCTTTGGAGAAGAATGCAGAATATTATACAAGAAGCCCCTTCATCTTAAGAAGGCTTCTGTTTATCAAAGCTATGGCTTCAGTAGTTCTGAAAAGCACTTCTGAGAAGTCTCTTTAAAGTTGTTGCTGTTTTCTAAGGATAATTTTATGTGCTTCATTGTATTGTCTGCAAACCTAGTGATGAGCATATCATTATCTAATATTTTTAAAGGGAAGGATAAATTGAATAATATAAATGGAAGTGCTATGGTTTTGCTGTTTTGTTGGTTTTTTTTCCTGAAATTATTTCGTTTCCTAATGTCTCTACTTTCCCCTCTCTCTCTGCCAGTAGAGCACTGTGATAAACTTTATTCTCTATGATAATACTTGGACCATTTTTTTCCAGAACTGGTGTACATGTGTGCTTTCCTTTTCTGAGTTAATTATGCTGAACACCTGCATCTTGTCCTTCCTTACCCACCTTGGATTACACACATTATTGTTGTTTCATAATCATGTTGCCTGGTTGGCACTTCTGAAGATGCCTGAACTTGATTTGAGGGGTGTAACAATTTTGAAGAATGCTGCTATCCTGATCTTGCAGCCCTTTACCTCACTGCTAACCTTTCTGGGATTTTGATAATATGAATTTGGCAGTTCCCTGACTTTTCCGCCAGAAAAAAAAGATGTGTAGTATTTCTTCTTTTTTTTTACCTTCCCACTAGTAAGAAGCTCTCTTTGGATAATACAGTTATGGTGGTGTTGCTGGTAGACTGATGATACTGTCTCTTTACCTGTTTCTCATTCTCTAAGAGCTGCCCAAGTCAGGGACCCAGTTCTCTGTAGACAGCTATTTCTGCCCAGGTACAAAGCAGAATTTACTGAGTCTGTTTGGGATATTGGTAGCCCAGGAAAATAGTTGGCAGGTTAGAGAAATAATGAGGGATGGCTTAGGAGTTTTTAAAATAATTGGTAGTGGTGCCTGAAACATGGATGTCAATCTCTCTGTGTGACTAAGCCATCCTGTGTCACCTGTTGGATATTCCCAGGTGCGAGGCAGGGTCCATGAGATATCTGCTGCAGAGAACACTGCAGAGCAGGCCAGTGCTGCTCTGTGAGTCTGTAAAGTTCTGTGTGTAACCCTGCTCTAGGCAGCATTCCATGGGCTGAACTGTACTGCAAGTGAACCTAGTCAGTTGAGGGAGCATTCTTGGATTGGTTCAGAGAGCCCTTAAAAAGCATGCTTGCTCCTTGAGGCATGAGGGATTTGGAATTTTTCTCCTGAACAGGTGCTTCCTTTAATGTCCAAGTAGTTGAAGTCCTGGCTATGGCTTGGTCTGCTGGGTTGCTTTTTGGTCTGTTTGTTTCTCTGTAATGGAATAAGTGCACGTTGTTTGTTGTGAAGCTCTGTTTCTTTTAATCCTGATGTATATTTCTCCCTGTTCTCCTCCCTGCAGTGGGAGGAAGTGAGCATCATGGATGAGAAGAACACTCCTATCCGCACCTATCAAGTCTGCAACGTGATGGAGCCCAGTCAGAATAATTGGTTACGAACTGATTGGATTCCCCGTGAGGGGGCTCAGAGGGTTTACATTGAAATCAAGTTCACACTAAGAGACTGCAACAGCCTGCCTGGTGTCATGGGAACTTGCAAAGAGACTTTCAACCTTTATTACTACGAATCAAACAATGATAAAGAGCGTTTTATTCGCGAGAGCCAGTTTGCCAAGATCGACACCATTGCTGCTGATGAGAGCTTCACCCAGGTGGACATTGGTGACAGGATCATGAAGCTGAATACAGAGATACGGGATGTGGGCCCACTCAGCAAGAAGGGGTTTTATTTGGCTTTCCAGGACGTCGGAGCCTGCATTGCTTTGGTCTCAGTCCGTGTGTTCTACAAGAAGTGCCCGCTGACGGTTCGGAACCTGGCACAGTTTCCAGACACCATCACTGGGGCTGACACCTCCTCTCTGGTGGAGGTTCGTGGCTCCTGCGTCAACAACTCTGAAGAGAAGGATGTGCCAAAAATGTACTGTGGGGCAGATGGCGAGTGGCTGGTGCCCATTGGCAACTGCCTGTGCAATGCTGGCTATGAGGAGCGCAATGGAGAATGCCAAGGTAGGATGAGCCATATTGTACTGTTCATTGGGGCTTAGTGGAATGCATAATTGAATCAGAGATGAGAGCAAATGGACTAAAGCCAGTGATTAGCAGCCCTGTGGGATGTGGTGGGACAGAGGGATTTAACGAAGAAGTCCAATAGCTCCAGGTGGCAAGGCTAAGAATTATATAATGCAAAACAAATGATACTGCTGTAATAGGCAGAAGGTGAAACACATTTTCTAGCAGACGCCTAAATTTGATTTGGCTCGTGGTAGTCACCAAAATGTGGATGACTCCAGAGCAGTGCAGTTGAGCTATTGTTTGAAGAGACAAATCTTTCAAGGGAACTTTGTTAAACACAGGAAATTCTGGCAAAGTTGACTTTGGATAATGCAGTAGGTTAAGAACCAGTCTGGGAGGCAGGACAGGAGTTTTAGCTGGATTACTTTCCTACTTTAGGAAGTGGAAATCTTTAGTGTTTTACTTGTTGCAAATTTTTAGTACTAAATACCCTTTGATATTTGACACTGCTGCCTTTGTTAAATATTTTCATTTCTCAGAGAGTCCCTATTGTCAGTTAAATAATAGAGGTGCTAGGATACTCTTAGAAATGCTAAAAGTCTCCACCCCACCCTCCCACACACACACACACACCATTCTGTGTGCTGCAGAATTAGGGATTAAAGTTTGTATAAAAGACAGATTCGCCTAAAAGAAAGAGCCTCAATACCTATATTATCTTTGCCTCCCTTTTCTGGATAAAGAAGCTGTGGAAGGTTAGGGAAGGAGAGAAGAGTTTATAAATAAAATATCTTTAGCCTCTGCTTTGAAAGTCTTGCTCATGTAAGCATTAATTAAGATCAAATTTAAATGGATTCTTGCACAGGTCAGTGAACTTAATTTTGCTGGGTGCTGAATTGAAGGTGCTCAGCTCCTTCAGGGATTTGGAACCACGTTTTTAGAAAAGCTTCTTTGGAGTTGGTTGCCTCATCTTCTTGATGTGTTTTTTACTAGAGCATTTTTATCATCTTGAGACTGAGAACAAGTTAGCAAAGCAAGTAACTGGCTGCTTTTGTGGTAGACTCCTAAGAGATTGGTGTCTTTTGAATGTCTTACTTGATTTCTTTTAAATGGTTATTTACAGTCAATATGAAGTTCATCATTATGCATTGAAATTAAATTTTGGTAGGAAAGAACTGCTTTATGTGAACTTCAGCCTTAATTCCCTGACTTTTTGCTCTATGACAGAAGCCTAATGTGGCATAGTGGCAACAAAGTTGCCACGGGATGAAATTAGAATGCACTGAAAGATGAGCTGCACAATGACGGGGCATCCTGTCTGGTGTAAAATACTCTGGGTTTTTTGTTGGTTTTTCCATCCTGTGAGATGGAAACTTGAAAGCCTGTTTGCCACAAAGTGTGTGAACCTGTGGCTGTGGTATTGCCTGGGTGCTGCCGGGGGAGCCAGTGGTGGCTGGGAAGATGCTATTTCTCTCTTACAGCTCCATAACTTCAGAGCAAAGCTTCCTGACACCTTACCAGCCTGGGTTGTGAGAGGAGGGGGGCATTTGTTGGTTTATTGCACAGAGATGATTCCACCTTCTCCTGAAGGCCTTTTAGGTCAGCACTGCACCACTCTGACACAGATCATCCATTTCTCAGTGTCAGTAGCCCAGGTGTGGTGAGCTAATTGTCCAACTAATCCTATGCTGTTCAGGGGAAATCTCTTGAGGTTTTGCTGATGGGCAGTGGTTATAGTGGCATGCTTTTTAAGTTTTTGTAGTGTTGTACTAGACCTTGGGGATGACTGCCAGCTTACCTAAAGGCTCTCAGCTGCATCTGGGGACGTTTAGGCTCAGGAAACCCAATTTTCTATTTCCCAATTAAAAGGAAGATCAGGTGATGCCATATTGACAAAGGTGTTAGAAATGTTCTGTTTCTTGGGCTCTCCAGAGTGTGAAGTTGGCCTGTGCTAGTCATTTTGAGAGCGTTTGAGCCAGCACGTAATTGAAAGTGCTAAACCTATTTCATCAGCTGTTACTTGTGGTTTCCTTTTCTTACATTTGCCATTCTCCAGCCAGAACAGTTAACTGGGAAGCTCCTCCTGATGAATTCGTGAAGCTCACCAGAACTGTGCAGCTTCTCTCTGGTTTCCAGTGAGGCTGTTAAAGCAGTTTGGCCTTTGACACTACTGAATGAGGTTTCCTCTTTTCTTTCTACTCTTAACTTAATCGTTAGCTAATGTTCTGCTCTGACAGGTTTTTGGAGGGGAGAAGGAGGATGAAGTGAGGAGGATTCCTGTGGTTTTGATACAGAGGACTGGGGGCAGGGGAAGAGACTTTGAGTTTGGGAAAGGCTGTGAAAGGGCTCTGGTCTGGGATGGGAGCTGGTGAGCAGGTTCCACCTCAATTGTTTTTCAATAGGTTGACTGTGGCAGGACAAATACAACAAAAGGTCAGAGGTTGTCCATTTCCTCATCCATCTTCCCCTGTGATCCTAGGGTCAGACTTAGGATTGATTAAGATCTTAAATGTTTAACAAAAGCTCAGTGGGCAGGAATAGTTTGAGACAGTGGACGGGGCATTGCACTTGTTGGGAGATCTCCAGTCTGTGTTGGAACTCCTTGTCCTCTCCTGGGACCTGCTCCCTGCCACACAGTGCTGGAACAGACCAGCTGGCCCTGGGGTTGTCCTGAAAGCTGCTTCAAGTTCACTCACCCTCCCAATTTTTAAGTAATACGTTTTCCTTGAGATTCTTTTGCCTAATTTCTGATATGTGTGTGGGAAGCATAATGGAAAGCCTTTTCACATCTAAAGTTCTTGTAGTGGGAGTTAATGACTTTCTGACCTCAAATGGGATTTTTTTAAAAATTGTGTTGGTGGTATGGAGGTGTTTGAATATGAAGACAAAAAACTTTCCTTTCTCTGACTGCTGCTTTTTTCCAGTTGACTTTATTGATGATGATTGTCTTACTGAGTATCCATAAGTGTGTGTATATATGCAAAAACCTGGGTCAGGAAGGAAAAGGCTCTAAGTACTAAATCCATATTTATTTGGGAAGCTTCACAGGTGTGTCATGGCAGTGGTTCTGCAAAATTGGTCCTGGTAAGTAGAAATTTTAGGTGAGCTCTGATTCTTTGTGTGCAGATGAACTTGTAGCTGTGAATTAGATCCCCAAAAAATTCCAATTTGCTATTTCTGCTACTGTTTATTTTCTCTCAAATCTTCTATGTTAGTGTCTGTCCATTTAGGAGAATATGAATGTGGAATATTGTTGATGGAAGATGACTATCCTGAATAGTGGCACATCTCAAGGCTGAGGCAATTAGTGCTCTAGGGCAAAGCTGAGACATAGAGTAATTTTAAACTTCACTTGTACTCATCATTGTTATGTAAATTGTTTTGTTACACATTAATAAAATGTGGTTTGGATTTAGTTATGATTTCCTTATGATAAAACACGTATCTTTCTAACTCAAAGGAGGAGGGGGAAAACAAGCAGGAAGGCAGAAAAGACAGATTAAAGAAGCAATAGACTGTAGCCATCTGTGATGATTTTGATGCTGTGAAATTACAAATCTCAATTTTAGACCTGCCATTTAGTATAAATATGTGAGACAGTTGAGATTTTTACTGTGATATTGTAAAGGTTACGAGAGCCAACAGCTTTGTCTTCATCTACACTTGCTTTTTCTGAGTTGCGAATTGGCCAATTGGCAGAAAATCCAGTGTCATTTAAAATATGGCTCAGTCCTGGTTTCATATCACTACTGTTTTTAGAATTTTCCTTCGAACTTTGATAAGAGCATCCCTAAGAAGTAATAATTTGAATGATAAGATTCTTTTTATCTTGGAGGCTTTGAAGAGTGGCTGTGATCATTGAAAGCAGCAGTTCAGTTTACATCACAAATGTACAGTCTAATTATATGTTTTTCTGTGATAAGATTCTTGGATGGTGGGTTTTTTAAGGGTGGGGAAGTAAAGTAATTTTTGTGTACTTTCCCGTTTTAGTCATAGCTAACTTCTTTGTCAAAATAGCACTGATGTACAGTCTGTCTGCACAAAAGGGTGATCAGAAGGGTGACTAAGACTGTGCAGATTTGAGATTTCAGAAGGATTTTTTTTCAGGTTGATTATTTTTGGCAGGGGAAAAAAATGCACAGACTCAACATGTTACGTTTTAAAAGGAGCTGAGAAGACTACAGGAAGCTACAGGCGGGGCCTGGGAGCGATACTGAAACACAGTCTGTCTGAACCAAATTTAGTTGGTTCTCTTCTCTGCTGATTTGGTTATGTTATGTTCTCATGTAGCTCAATAGATATTCCAAGGGTTACTCCCTCTGTGATTTTCTTGTACCACCTGGTGCATTGCAAAATCTGCATTTAAATGTCATTGCAGGAACTCTATTGCTTTTCTCCTGCCTGGCCTCCTCAGAAGTCAAGTTACAGTTGTCAAACAGTCGTCCCTTCATGTATTGCTTGGAGATAGGCTGTGATTGCTTCATTTTGAATTTCTGCCAAGACTTCTGCTAGTACACAGGGGAGCAATATCTGGTCCTTATTCTGTGTGTTACTGGTGAAAAGCACAGTCCTCAGAATCAAAGCCAGATGAACTTTGTGGTGGTAATGAATTTCATGGTAGGTCTGGGTAGTCTTTTATGGGACTTCCAGCCCATCTTCGGGGTTATGTTTTCTTTTAGGATAAAAAAAAAGGGCAACCAAAAACTTTCCAGACAACTCATCCAGTGTGTGATGCGTTCAGTATTTAGATCTTGGCTGGGTAAGGGTTATTATCTGTCTAATAATATGCTCCACTGAGCTTGGTCTTTATTGTGCTTGTGAGTAGCGATTAAAGAAATGCCCAGCAGTACTCTAAGGTCTTTTGAGACTGCATCAAAAAGCCCCCCAAACTAGTGAGATAAATATCTTATCTGGTTTCGTCCCATTATGGGACATCCTTTTCACAAGTTGCGGGGAGCAGGTGAGGTCACACAGTTTTGTGAATCAGAGACAATTAACACTCCCGTGACTAAACGGCCATTTTATGAATATTCAGAGCCTGCTTCACCTCCCTGGGAAGCAAACATGTTGGTTCCCTTCTCCTTCCTCCTGCTAGAGACTAGGGAAGCTCTCCCTGTGAATGGGGATTGGCAGCTGTCGCCAGCTTTGCCTTTTGCATGCAGCAAATTCCTCATTTACATCATTTGTATACACCCTCATGCAAAGTAGCACACCCATTTCCCCATTTCACAAAGGAGATAAGAGCTTCCTTTGGAAATGCCAGCCAAAATGTTCTGTTTATGCAGAGCTCAAAAGATTTGGATTTAATGCAAATGAATTCTGTTTTGATTTTTTTTTTTTGATCTCTTTGTCTAAGAGACAGTGTAATGTTTGTTCAGCGTGCTCCTCATGTCTTGACCACGGCTGGTTGTCCCAATCTCTTGCCCCGTATGCAGCTCCCTCCCAGCTGGTGTGTGGGACAGGGCTGTGCTCACACCCTGACCAGCCCTAAAACCATGGCTGGCTGTGGAGGCACCTCTTGTCAAGCCTTGGGTGCCATGTCCAGATGTTCACCAGTGATCACCCAGCTCTTGTAGCTGCAGCCCCAGCTGGGGATGATGGGGTTCAGGAGCTGGGATCCCCTCTGGGCTGTCAGCGTGCACTTAGGGCAGGAAAAAGCAGCACTGCATTTTGACATTTCCTATGCTTTGTGCCGAGTACCTGCTCAGGCCTGGGCTAGTGCTCTTCCCTTTGCTGTCTGGACTGGCCTTGGCCCATGGTTATAGTGTGGTGAAAAGGGGCTCCCAGCACTTGGGTAAGTAAACATGCAGAAATGCTCTGCTGTCTTTATTTATTGAATGAAAATAATCTGTGAGAAAAGTTCTGCTTTCTTAAGCCTCATGATTATACAAGAACCCATATTTTATTTTATTTTTGGTTTTAGTGGCTTTCTTTTCTTTTTAACTTTTCTTTATTTCAACTTTATTTAAAATTGCCTTTGGCTTGAAATAAAGCTGAGGCTCATTAAATGCTCCCAAAACACAGGCTTGTTCAGAGTGGATTTGTTGAAAGGTTTATTGATATAAGTTAGAACACATGCTGCATGAATGTACTGTATTTCTTTAAAGGACTGGTTTTCATTTTCTGTCTTTATAAATCAGTGGTATGAAACTGGGACCCCGATCGTGTTGGGGCTACATCCTATGAGAAACCAGAAGGAAAAACATGGTTGTGGGGGGTTTTAGTTTTTGCTGCATGTCCAATTAGTGTTTAACTTGAAGGTAATTTCACAGGGGTAGTAAACTGCGCAGTGTGAAACCTGGTGGCGTAATTAAATGGAGGAAAGCCTCTTTAAAACAACAAAGGAATGTGCAAAAACTTTGCTTTTGTCCTAACAGTCACCCAGAAGGGGAGGTCATGCTGTTCAAAGTACAATATGGATGGGCTATTAAGGTTTGGAGGGGAAAAAAGCAAAAAAAAACAAAAAACCAAAACTATATTATAAGTTGATATTTGCTTTGGCTCATTTAGTCATGGATGCCTAGAAAAACCTCATTTGCTGCTTTGCTTTTTATACTTCCCTTAGATGGGTGAGTTTAAATCTCACCAATGTTGAGTTAATCTGTACAAACCCACTGAAAGAGGCAAACAGGCTTTGTATTCACTGGGGGCCTGGTGCTGCCCAGCTCAGGCTGTGCAGAGGCAGCAATTTCAGCAGCCTGAGCAAAGGCAGGGTCCTGGGCAGGAGGAGGAGGAAGGATGCTCAGCAGCCAGAGGATGGAGGGATGAAGTCTGCTAACTTTCCTAGAGGCACACAGGGTGTCTGTGACCGAGATAAGACCAGAGTGAAGGCTGAATGTAGCTGCAGATAGCTTCTGCCCCTCCTCACTTGTCCAAAGTTTTTGCTCATCTTTTCCTAATGAGGGACCCATCTTACACATCCTTAAAACATCATTTGAGCTAAGGTAATCAATACCTATTGCTTCTGCTTGTATATGTGAAAGCTTTGTACAGCCACACTACAAAGCTGCAGTACAGTGTCTTAATTACCCAGATAATCCTGTTTGCTTGTATTTTTAAACTATGCAGCACTGGGTAATTATTCAATTCTTAATAGAAGGCAAATGGCAATGTAAACAATAATTAGGATGTTAGACTAATGTGCTTCAAAGCAAATTGGATTTTTTTCCTACCGTTCAGCATGAAGTCCCATAAAGCTGACAATTTAGTGGCAAGGAAGCAAGTTCCATTTTGCTTGTATTTTCTGGTGTTATCTCCTCATGCCTTGTTTCTGTGAATGAGTTTGCTGTGATGCTGCTGCCTGCTGCAGAGCAAAGGTTGGGCTGATAGTCAGTTCTCCCATTTGCCCACTGTTCTCTCCTGCAGGCAGGGGCTAGAGGCCAGCAGCATCCTGAATTCCCTCCTTTGCCAGGTTATGTGGATGTGGAGGGGGCAGCTGGTGCTGCTGGTGGAGCCAGCACTGGGCTCAGTGGGCCAGGGTCTGGAGGAGAGGGAGCAGCCTGAGCTTGGTGACTCAAACTCATTTCCTGCGTTTGGAAATAAAGACATATTGCAAGGGAAATTCAAGTTTTTGACTCTTCAGTCTTTGCAGGCAGGGTAACACGCTGTGGGTCACAACTACAGCTCGTTATCTCCCTTAGCTTGGAGAGCGCTCTTGGTTTTCATAGTTCATATCAGGTTTTCCGAGGAGCCTGATGCGAACCACAAACACTGGCACAAAACACTGAATAGATTTCTGTTCTGCCTGCAAAACTTGTGTAATGTAACACATTTCAGTACTTGCTCAGGCCGTTAATTAAACCCTGCCATTTTATCCATTCCTCTGATTGTATTTAGCCTGTGACTGAAAGGCGAGTGTTGGTAGCAAAGGCGTCAGTCAATAACGCTGCTGCTTCCCGAAATTCTTTAATAATGTATCTGTCACACCGAGGGTTTTGTCTGCCCTTCGCTGTGTGTTCCCAGCAGCCTGAAGGGATTGAACAATTGCCTTTATTTTCCCCATTATCAATGCTAAGAAAGGCCAAAATGTTCTCCAGTGTTGATGCTGAATTATAGAAATTGAATTTCAGAAATTTAATTTTAAATAAATTTTATTCTTCTCCTAAGAAGTGCGTGTGTGGGGGAATCAATGGAACACTTCCAGAGGTTATGGCTGAATATTTTTGATACAAATACAGGCTATCTTTATAGTAAAGTGTGCACTTAGAGGGTGTGGATTTTCTTATTTTAAATCCCAGAAGGTTTTTGCCAGGCCACATTTTAATAACCCTAATTAACGAGTCTGTCTTTCCATACATCAAACGTCTCTGTCTGGGGAGCTGAAGAATACCTGCGAGTGCTGCTGTGAACTTGAATTCATTTGTTTTCAGTTTAAGTTTTTCTGCTGCTGAAAAAGACATCGCCGCTTTGAAAACAGTTTCCTTTTGAAGTGTCCAGCCTGGCAATGACTGAAGCAGCAAATTAGCATGTTAAAAGCAGTGGATCAATACTTTCTCTTCTCCTGATCTCTGCTGGGGCTGGGTCTTGGCAGCCCTGGCCTGGGGTCTGGCCCGCTGCACCCCAGCATTTCAGGGGAGCCATCAATAGTGGGGTGGCTAGTGTCAAGCTGAGACTGCTTGATCGGCTGCCCAGGCTCTTTCAAGGATGGCCATTTGAAAATGGATTTGAGGGGATCAATAGCTTCAGGAAGATCTGATGGCTTGTGTAATTATAAACAGGGTTAGAAGGAGAGTGGAGGGAGAAATAGGAGATCAGTTGCAGGGCACAAGTTGTCTGAACTCCTCTTCTGACGCTTGAGTTTTGTTGTACTTAGCTGCTGTGTGTAGATTTCTTTGGGCTTTTTGAAGAGACAAGTAAACACAAATTAAAAAGAGGGTGTGTGGGCAGTCCTTACTGTTTCACAAAAATGCTTGGAGGCAGTGGCTGCTGGGTGAGTGTAGCAGGAGATGCTTGGATCCAGCTGTGTTTGCTGACAAACTGCAGAAGGTGGTTCTGGCTTCCCCGTGTGAGCCCAGCCCGTGTGCCTGCACACCTGCAGGGGCACCCTCCAGCAGCTGCTGTGGGATGCTCTCTGCTGTGCTTTCTCCTGGCTTGCTTTGCCAGACTCCTGCCCACTGATACCAGCTCCTTCCCTGGGCCTTGGGCAGAGCCCAGAGTCTGTTCCCTGAGGAGGGACAGCCCCTGCCTTGGGAGTGCAGGGAGCACCAGAGGTTCCTCCTGTCCTCGACTGTTAAAACAATGAACAAATCATTGCAGTAATCAAAATGGCTCTGGAGCTGTTCTGAAATGGAGACGATTTCTTGAGACGCTTCCCATGGTCTCACTTCACCAGAGATGCCAGAAGATAGCAGAGTTCTGTTGCTGTTTCTTTTTAGTGGCTTCAGTATTTGCATCTTGCACATCTGCCAGCCTTCCCTTAATCTCTGAAGTACCCTAACACAGTTATTAGCTTGACACATTTTGTCCACTCATAATTAGTTCTTGGATTTCCTAATTTATTTTTGTGGTGATCAGTAGTGTCCAGGGTAGAGCTAATAAGACAGCTGAAATCAGGACCAGGTCCCTGTGTGCACTCCACCTGCTCATTAATCAAGGACTCTGCAGTTAATGAGTCTAATTTCCAGGTAATATTTAATCTTAGAGTAGCAATAGTTACACTTAATGTGAAAGAACTTTTTTTGTGGTTTGTTGCTGAAGTCATTCCCATGGCACGTTAGAAACCTCTGCTACTCCCAGGTGCAGCTCTGTCAGGCTGGCCCAAACTTGGACTGCTTCCAAAAATACATACACGATGAAAATACTGGATCCAATTATTTAGGCTGGACATGACATTTTGGTGGGTGCTGAGTGCAGGACAGATTCCTATAGATGTGGCTGATAATGTACAGTTTTGTAATGCTTTGAGGTTCAAAGGGCTCGCTATGTGGGGAAGAAAGTTGAAAGCAATCAGCTAAAGGGGTGAAGTCAGCGTATATAACTGAGGGTGCATCACTAATTACCTGCAAGACTGTTTCCATCCTTTTTGTCTGAATCTACCCCTGTGCAGATCCTTTATCCATTTAGTTGATTCACCTTAAAGTTCTCAGTGGCTCTTTGAAGATGTGCTCTTGGTGCCCAGTTTTAATGTGCCCAGAATTAATGCACTTGGTAACCTTGAATTCAACACACCCAATAGCTTGGGAAAGTGAGCTCAAAGGGTTGTGGGCACTGTGAAAGCACCCATTTGTAGCTTTAGGATTCTTTAATTTGGGAGAGAAAGGAGAACCAAATCCACCTACCGTCCCAGCAGCAGAAGGGAAAGGAGCCCAGGAGTGTGGCTGGCCAGCTCCAGAAAGGGGCAGGAGACCTTGTCCCCTGTGGAGGAGCAGCACTGGCTGTGACAGAGGCTGGTGGAGGTGCCCTGTGGGTTGGCCCAGCACTGCAGGGACCTGCCCTTGTCTTAACAGGAGTGGTGCAGTCCCAAGAGCAGTATGTGGCCTTATTATCTCATCTCCTTCCCATTAGGCTGTGCTGAGGCGGTGACTGTGCAGAGCTGGTGTTTTTAGTTCAAGATGAACTGTAATTGGGGTATGAGAGTGTGCAAAAGGGCATCTCCTCCCTCTTTCCTGTTTGGTTGGGCATTGGTTTGTCTGTGTGCAGAGTACCCTGCTGCTCTAACTTGTGCTGAGTTTTTAGTAGCTCCCAGCTCGCTGTGGGGATATGGGGGGCAGGAGTTCTGCCCTCCATATTCCTCTGCTTCTTTAAAGGTTGCCACTAACTCCTCTTTCTTGTGGCTGTGTGTTCAGCTAGCCTTTTGTAGTAATGCTAATTTGACCTCTCTATACACCTGTATTAAAGTTTGAGTCAAAAATGCAGTGTAGCAAAGGAGAGACTTTTTTCCATGGGATTGTTGAGCTCTTTGAGAATGCCGAATGACAAAGTTAACTCTTGTGCAAACACTGCCTTTTATTTGACTTTGTAGTTTGCCCTTTGAAATACAAACATATTTGTGTCAATCAGCAAGTCTCCTTTCCGGAGTTCTGGTTGACCCTGTGGAAAGAAATGTGAGTGTGCAATTATTAAAGGTGAGGCCTTCTCTTTAACAAATGCTGAGTAATTGCTATTCACTCCTCTGTGCCTGTGCCATAAATGACAGTGAACTGCCCTTCAGCTTGGGTAAATAACAAGGAAGATACTGGTTTGGAAGGAATAATTCTTCAGAAATTTGCAATGTGTCAGAAGTGTTGTGTCACAGGGACTTGTGGGTAGAAAAAAAGTTGTCTGTCTCAGAGTGCAAGAACCTTAGTTGGGCTTTAAAATGTAATCAGGCCAAATACTATATCTGTGTCACTCACAGCTAGTAGGGGTTGTCAGAGTATAGAAGAGGGCAGAATTTGCCCATTGTAAAAATCTGAAGTGTATATGGAGGTGTGATACAATGACAATTTACCATCAACTCTTTATGATTAAAAGGATGAAAGCCCCTCCTCTCCCCTGCCAGAGTGTTGGCAGGAATTGGAAGAAGGCTCCTAATGTATCCTGGGAGTATTTCCAGAGTCTGGAGACTTGGCCCTGCTTGGTGCCACTGCTGTGATTGATTTTGTCCAGGGAGGTTGTCAGCCAGATAGTGAGGCTATGGATGAGTTGTGCCAATGAAATAGAAAATTAGACCTCGTTACTATTTTTGGAAAATAGCCCTTGTCCTCTGCCAGGTATTTTTTTCTTGCTGTTTTTTTTAAATGTAAAAGCCGTCTGAAGGGCCAGAAGTATGGCATAAATTCAGGTTTATTAATCATTACTGATGCTTCATAGAGATACTATCAATCAGTGCTGATTTGACCTATGTCTTCTTTCTGTATTTGGTTCTAATTCCTATGTCTTTGTTCAGTCTGTCTGTGATCTCTCAAAATAAATTGTTTATTGCCCTGAATTCAGCATCATGAGTCTTGCAGGCAGACTTTCAATAATAAATAAGTCCTCCTGGTAAGGTAAGGGGAAACAAATTTTTGAGAGCACTTCTCAATTTGTTTCTCAAAGAGATTTTTCAGAAAGTAGTAGATTGTGCTTTACCTATTCATATCAACAAGATTATTTTGGCCTTTCTCCAGAAGGAAGTAATTGAAGCACTGTGCATTGGCTTTCTAAGTAGTCCAGAGCTTGATTGATGGATTTGTAGCCCTTAAGCAGGCTTAAGAGACTGAGGCATCCCTTCTGCCTATGTTAGGGCTTACTGTCCAGTTCACTTTTAGTAGTTCAGAGGTTGGAATTGCTTGAAATTAAAGATGTCTTGAAATGTTTCTCACCTTTCTTCTTTAACTAGAGGTGCACAGAATTTGGCTGTAAAGATAGAGCTGATAAACAGGGCAAGAAAAAATGGGCTTAAATTGCAAAAAGATTAGGCTAGACCCAAATGGAAAAAAAACTCAAACTCATAATTACTGAGATCTCTAGTGCCAGTGCAGATTGCCCACAAATGTGGGGGAATCTCAGTATCAGAGGTTTTTCAGAATAATTTAGACATCCAGTATCATGGTTTAACTACAGATTATCCTCCTGTGAGGCTGGGAATAGGCTGAGTGGGATCATCTCTGTCTCTTGTGGTAAGTGCTCTTGTACAGTTGTTATGGGATCACCATTGTCTTACAGGTGAAAAGCAGCTCTTGAGGTCTGGCCTGGAAAGAAAGACTTGATCATACTGTCTCCTGACTTCTTTCCCTCAAGAGAAACTTTTTCAGTCTGAAGAGGTCTCTTGGCTACTAGAGCTCTTGCTGTGCTGTTCAGCTTTCCAGTTTAACCAGCTACTTCCAGCTAAACAGAACCTTCTTTAGGTGTCTTGGATAATCCTCTCTGTTTGTTCCAGTCCTTCATGGAGGCAGAGGGATCCTGGACAGGCCCTGGCTTTTCCAGTGAATCATGGCCCTACACATGAGATTCATAGCTTTATTTTACTGGCCTTAGTATCCCCTCTGAGCATCTGAGCTGTGATAATAATAGAGAATGTCAGGGATGCTGTGGAGTAGCCATGAAGAGCTCTGCATGTTACTGGCTCACCTGGAAAGATGGGCAGAAATGCTGCTGCTGCTTGGGTCCTTCCCCTGTTGCAGCAGCACTGCTGTCCTTGCTCTGGAGCAGTCCTGGACACTCAGAACAGCCCAGAGTAGATGTGTGCAGCAGAAGTGGTGCTGCACTCGTTGCTTTGTAGTCTCTGCTGTATTTTGGCTTAATTTTGCATTCCCTCCTGTGCACCTGAGATACTTGGCAGATGTATCTCAGCTTGTTGGAAGATGGTCCCCTTATGCCAGAGGAAGCCTTCTCTTTGCATCCAGGTTGGTTTTAATGTGGAGCACATGTGCTCACTTACAAGTTAAATAAACAAGTAACTCCTGAGGAGATATTGTCTGCTCAGGTGCAGTCCTAAATCTGTGAGGATGTGGAGAAGGGATATTAAAATTGTTTATGAGGTCAGAGCTATAGTGAGCCTTGCACCACCTTTGAGTTATGATATCATTACCTGAGCTGTGGGAACCAAAAAATAAAACCTTCTATAGTGAAATATAAGAAGTGCTTATGATTTTGAAGTATGGAGAGGAAGAAAAATGTGCATTATGTCCTAGTACTTTTTTTTTTTTTTTGCAAGGGTTTGTTTCTGCTTACTGGTGACACACATAGAATAAACACGGCATTTGCTAATAATGTTTGTGCTAGAGAAATACTCTTTTTACTAGTTCATTTCTTTTTTTGGGTCAGGGTAGGAAAAATGTTCCTTCCTAAAAGGAATAAATTATTCAAGTTTATGTAAATAAACATGCTATTATTTAATCTACCTGGTCCCTGCACTGTTGCAAGTCCAATCACTTGTTTTCATTTAGCATGCTGTGCTTCCTGTCCTTTCTGTGAACAGGTTTTGTTCTGCTCTGGAGTAGGAGCCATTATGGCATTCATGCCATATGAAAAGTTGCAGCTAAAACATTGATGGAATAGAACAGAGATTGCTGAAGTAACATTGATTAGGCTGAATGTTCTCAAACAGATGAGAGCAGCTAGCAGTTTACATCTTTTATGAGACCCACAAACTGTTTTTCAAGGACTGAAAGTACTTAATGATCTATAGGTAGTGATCTATCAAAACATATTTTGACAGCTTTTTTTGTATTGTCCTGCCTAGATACTTGTCTAATAAGTCACTTTTGTGGAATTGAACAACACTATTATGAAGTTATGTACCTGAAGAGTGAGAAAGAAATTAAAAGCCATGAACAAGAGAGAAGAAAATGTAGATGTAGAAATGGAATGAATGTGGTCTATCAAATAGAAAGATGTGCTGTGGACAGCAGGAGAGGCAGCAGAGGTTATCCTGGGAGAAACTGAGAGACAGCTACCATGTAATAAAGCAGTATTTAGCAAAGTTAACTTTCAGTTTCTTTTAGAAAGTAGATTTTGTGGTCTTGCTGGTCTGCTGTTATGTCAATGACTTGCATCAAAACTTCCTCAAGTCAGAACATCTGTTGTGGCCAATGGAAGGATTCCTCTTGACTTTAATGTGCTTTGGATCAGGCCCAAAATGCAAATAGTTTTTCTCTCATCCTTTGAAGTCTTTAACATTTCATGGGCTCCCTTATGTTATTGGTAATTTGCACCAGAAGTATTTTGCATGCAAATGAAACTTTGGCAGTAACAATGACTGCATTGGTGAATATGCATGTAGGTGTATCAGTAAAACAAATTTTACTTTTCAGTGTATCAAACTGAAAATTTCTTTGTAACAGTGAGTTGTTCCACAGTATCTGCAGCTGCAATCAAATGTATTGACAAATGCATGTAGAAGACTGTATAAAACTGTCAAAGTACATTTTGATACATCTGTATAGAGACAATTGAGTTTTCTTTTTTTTTTTGTGGCTTGTGCAGGTTAATACATGTTTTCTGTATGAAACTGGCATTTGTCACTAACTTCATGAAGCACTGTGGATGTCATAAATTTGAATACTGTAATTGAACCTGAATTTACTATGGATTTGTTTAGCAGATCAAAGAGGAGCTTCCACCTACAACATTCATTTTGTTTGCTAGTATAAACTTCTGAGCTGAGGGAAGTGCCAGAGAAGGACTGTTCCTTTGAATTGTATGTGAATGTGAGCAAATCACTGGGTTTCTAGTTTTTAATAAAATTGGAAGTGTATTTTTTAGCTGAGGGCTCATGCTGATTTTAGTATAAACATTTTGAAGTTTCTTAGAGTCATAAAGACTATTGCAGTGTTCTCATGGGTGAGTACAATACCAAGGCAATAAAATATGACAAGCTTAACGTGCCCCTGTTTACTTTTTATTAGGAGCTTACTTTCTCATGTGAGGTGGGTGCTTTGCTCCCCAGAACCTTGTCTGTAAAACGCTGAGCCCTGATGAGGGCCGCATCTTCTCATCGTGGGTTGTCACCTGCCCTGGCCACTGGGATGCTCTTCCCCATTTAAAAGTCGTCCTTTCTTGCTCATCTGCTTAGTTTCATCTGGTCCTGACCCAGGTTTCTGCCTGAGCCCTCATTTGCAGAGCAGTCCTGCTGAGGTCTCGTTCCCTGGGGCCGCAGCCCTTCCTGCTCCCTGCAGCAGCTGGCCCTACCTGTCCTGGCTGGGCTGCCTCTACTTCAAGGGCACAGCCAGCCTGTGCCTGGGAGGAGAAAGGGAAAAACAATTTGTGTTTCTAATTGCTCTAAGATATGATTACGAGCATCTTTCCGTAGAAAAAAATGTCTGCTAAATAGAGTATTGCAGGAAGGGCTTGTCAGTGCTGTTGCTGTTGGGAGATCACCGTGTATGACTGGAAATGTAACGAGTTAGTCACTCTTCTTGTACCCCAGGCTGTTATTTAAAGCTCTTGCTGGGAATGCCATTGCAACAGGGAGGGAGTAGCAGGAAATAAGGGCTGGGGTCAACAGTGATGTTTCAGAGCGGAGAGAAAGGATGTGTCAGCTGAGCAGAGGTGGCAGTGCCCGGAGTCCTCACCTCAGCTGCAGGGATGGTGCTCACACAGGGCTTGGCTGTGGGAGCTTCTGCCTGTTTTTGTGTAAGAAAGAAGCACATAAATAATCAAAAACTCAACGGGGTCTTTTGTAGAATTGTATGAAATTGCCCAGCTCATAAAAAACACCAGTCGCCAAAAATACTTGTCTGTTGTCAGTGAAAGTCTTTAAAGGAAGGAAGGGTCTTTCTGGTTCTCCGTTTTCTGGTGTTTAATTTTGTGTTGATTTAACCAAGTTTTATTTTGAGAAAGAGGAAAGGCAATGTAAAGGTGCCTTAAGGAAGCATAAAGGGAGGTAGCATTGCAAGTCTCAGTATGTGACTGGTGGCTTCATTGGGACAGAGCAACTCTGGCAAACTGATGTACCTAAACTGCCAAGGACAGCAAGGGTTTGACTAACACTAGTCCTGGTCCAGGTGATACTGATGGGAAGGGAAGGAGTGGGGCTATGGACCAGGATTTGCCATGGAGTAGATGTGGGGGTGCTGTAAAGCCATGCCTTTCCCACGGGGCTGCTCTCAGCCTGGAGCACCCCAGCCTTGCTGAGTCAGCCCTGCAGTCCCAGGGCCAGTACAGGGGGCTCGGCAGGCTCGGTGGCCCCGAGGAGCCAGTGCCAGCCAGCACCAGCAGCCCCAGGCTGCCCCATTCCATCCTGGAGCTCCGGGCTCCTTGAGCAATCTCCAGCTTCAGAGGGCACCGCTCTGCTGCCTCCACTGCTTGTGCTGCAGGGTGGTGCATGGGCTCAGCTTTCCCTCCCCAGCCTTGCTCCAGGCTCCTCTCAGGGCACAGCCTCAGGAATGGCTTCAGGAGAGGGAGGGAGAGGTGCAGTGCCATCCATGCAAATCTCAGCCTAATTGAGCTCCTCTCTTCCAACCCAGGCTGGGAGCTTTGTGCTTCATGGGCCGTTCTATTTGTTTAGCCATGCTGCTTGTATTTTCTGCAGGCAGGCAGTGTCCCAAATTATTATGTAGCATGGACTCTTTAATATCATGAATGTGAGGGTTAACTTTGATATGAGCTGTATAAGCAGAGAGTAAGAGCTCCTTCATTCCTGGCAGAGGCTTGGTGGTGGATACTGGAAGGGGTTATCTAGTTAATTTTTGAACTCTCTTACTCAATTCGAAGTTAAAAGCTGATCCCAAACTGCTGATGACATCTGCCACCTAAAACTAGGTGGTTAAATCTCAGCCTGTCAGTTTTGGTGGTTCAGGGGCACTGCTCAAGCCCTGCTGTGACACCCAAGCATGTTTGAAATTCGCCTCACAAATGTGCTGTTGTGTTCCTGATTTGCTGCCACCTCTCTAAAGAGTCAGCAAGTGACAGTGGGTGCAGTGAGAGCTGGGCTCTGTCCGAATTAGCATTCCAAAATAAGTGTGAGGTATTGCCCAATTAATATACTCTGCATTACCTAAGACCATGAACAGCCTCTTTTGTGAGGACCAAAGTTGTCTTTATAAAGAAGCAATACAAAGATGTGTTTAAATATGCATGGAATGCGTATTGGTTATTTTAAACACTAAAAAAGCCTGGTTATCTGGGAGACTGAGGACACTTGTTTTATTGTATTGAGTCTTACAACATCTTTGAAACTTTTCAGCTGGGTACAAGTCTAGAATGAGAATATGTTCTCTTAAGGCTGAATCACATCAAGTTGTAAGCAGTATTTTATTGGCAGTGCAGAGGGCAGGATGGAAAGAGGAGGGTTTTCCACCCAGTAATGAGACAGGTTTAAAATGCAGAAATTAGGGGTTTACATGGTGTTTGTTCCCTTCTGTGGTTTGGTGTGGGGGTTGTTTGGTTAGTTTAATTTTTTTTTTTTTTTTTATATTTTTTAAACCCACTGGAGAATCATTCCAGGCTTTTTTTTCCGCTGCCAGCGGGGATATGGTTTGCCTCTAGGATGTGAGTGACAGTGCTCACTTAATTGTCCTTAGAGGGTGGGACTGATAAAGCAGCACAGAGTGTGCAGACAGTGCAGTGCTGATAGCTGGCCTCTGGCTTGTACCTGATGGAGCCAAACTCAGACATCCTGTGGTGCACAGATCTGCTTTCCTGTGAGGCTTCTCAGTGCATAGCCCTTGGCTCTGCTTCTCCTGCCTTACAACTTTTCTATCAGTGAAACCCCACTGATAGATGATGAGAACTTCAATTTGCTGCTTAATTTTATAGTGATAAAATTAAGCAAGGTGAGGAGACTCAGGCCATGCATTATGAGGGTGGTTTTATGAGAGCAGTGATCAGACTGTTGAGTCATTACATCTACTTTACACTTTGGATTTTAATTGCTTTATGGAGCTTGTTAATTTTTTGTTTAGTTTGCTTGTAACTTATGAGAGGTAGTTGTCTTTTTCAAAAACTTCGACCAGCTCTTTCATCACTACTTACCTATGGTACCACCGTTCTTAGAAACACACAGGCTTTTATCCTAGGTGCCTATTACATTGTAGCTTCAAAAATACCATTGTGGTTTATTTTGGCTTGTATTCCTCTCTCAGTTGCTAGGAACAGATATAACACTCAGAACAGTGTGAGTAATAATCAGAACTTCTTAAATATCAACTAATGTGGGAGATAAAACTACCCTGGTGACATATTTGTAAGTGCAAGCAGTAGTAAAGCCATATGAGAAGTCATTATCGTCACATTTTTAAAATCATTTGTTGAGATGTATGTTGCTGTTTATTTAAAATACCCTTAGTACAAAGCTCCTGGGAATACCAGTTGGAATGTGGCATGCAGGTCTCTCTGTGTGGGGGTTTCCATGGGCAGCTGTTCTTTGACCTTGCCCTACATGAGGCGTTTCAGGCTTTCATTTCTGAATTACTGACCATCTTCTCTTGGTATCACACATTCACCTGAGCTTTCTCAAAATGCAGTGGCAAATCAGATTGCATTAATAGAAAAGGCCTAGAAAACAGCTTTTGCTGCTGACAGAATGGGCTGATGAAATCTGGGCTGGTAAGGTATGCTATTTTTGACTGTGAAAAGTAGCATTTTCTGAAGGTTTGCTGAATGCAGTAATGGGATTTCATGTTCCTCTTTGTTAGTTATCTCTAGCTGCCGGTGATGGTAATGGATGTTGTTAATGTTCAACATTTAATCAGCTAAGGTATGTGTCTGTCTGCTTTTCATTCTTGAAATTTGCAAGGATTGTTATCAGCTCCGTGTATTTTCTAATAAGTCAAAAGCAGCTCAGAGAAGATGAACAGAGGTCTGCTAAATCTATTTTAGAAGCCCATGAGTACAAATGAATGATTATGTGAAAAGATTTCAGTCTTCCCTCTGACTAAAGAGGTGCTTGCCATGACCATTTAGTGAGGTTCTGATTTCAGCTAAAATTCCCACAATCTCTAGGTTTTATTCCCCGAAGAAGCTGGAAT
>VWZS01002380.1:0-13901 GCA_013397075.1 Rhabdornis inornatus | reverse complement strand
AGCCCATCAAGTTTTTTTTTTTTTTTTTTTTTTTTTTCTTCTCTGAAGGCCACAACCTCTTGTCCCAATCCGGGCAGGTGGAATTTCACAAGCACTTTGTCATGGCTCATACCTCAAGCATCCGGACACACCTTTCTGATTGTCATTCATATCCTGCCTGCCATCGCCCCTGGCATTTGCTGAGTTCACGTTTCCATGTGATTTACTGCAAAACATTTTGTTTAAGGAGTCACTAACACACACTGACAGGGAAGTCCCCCTCAAGAAGCTGAACTAATGATAGCTTTCATCTTTGCTTTCATCAGGTAAACGCTAAAAAAATCAATCTGTTGGTATCTGTGCTTTAGACTTTGCACTTAGGGAGAATTCTTGAAGCTTGGAAACTCTGACCTTGAATCTGTGAGTGCTGTGAGTTGCCAATGCTCTCTGTCACGGGCTCTGTGTGTGTAACAAGGTGGAGGAGCTCTGAGCCTGCCCTGTGCTCCCCAGCTGCAGAATTTCCAGCCCAATTGGGTTATGAGTCAGCAGCAGCTCTGTGAGTTCAGGTAACCACTGAGGTGTCCGGGTGCTGAGGCTGCTCCTTGGCAACATTTCTGGGAAACTTTTTAATATACCAGAGCAGCTGCTCTGTCTTCAGGCCTTGGCTTCTTTGGTGCATGCCTGAATAAAGTCACTAAGTGTTTGCAATACCAAAATCCACTTAATGTTGACAAAAGTGATTCATATGGGTCTTAAAAGATTGCTTATCTCTAATGATGAGTTGGGTACAACTGCAAAAATAGCTCTGTCACATTCACAAAACACAAGCAAATGCATAAGAATAAAATATAGCAAAAAACCCCATCTCCTCTCTTCCCCCACTTGGTTGCTGATCTCATGTATTTGGGGCTCTGCCTGGCACAGTGCAGATTTACTGATCCATTAGTGGCTGCTGTTTGGCTGCACCTTCACATAGGAAAAATATGTCTAGAAAATAAACTTGGCACATCAGACACACCATAACTAAATCATTGCAGCCAGCACATTTCCTCCTGTTCTGCTTAACTGCCTCAAGTTTTGATTATGTACAAATTTAATGGTTTGGTTCTGCTAAAAAATCTGGGGTTTGTTTATTTAAATTTATATTTCTTAATGAATGCATGCAAGAGAAGGCACTAAGTAATTACAAGTAAGGAACATGGAAAACTAGTATGTGAACTGAGCATTAGTTTTTCAAAGTACAGGCTCTCCTATGTTTTTTTTTTAATAGTCTAATAAAAATTTTGGTAAATGAGTGATGAAGTGCTTGCAAATTCAAGCAGATGGTGGTCCCTGAAGGACTCCTTGCTGGAGCAACCTAACAAATCCTCTGGGAGCTCAGTTTTGGTGGTAAAAGCAGAGTCCAAGTAACCCTTCTGTGGGGTGGGCACAGGGGAGAAGGCTCTGGTGGCCTTAGGTGGATGCTGGGGCTGTTCTAGAGGATTATCCGCCTTTAGTTGTAAGGTGCCTCACTGTATGGAACTCTGCAGTCAGAGGAACACCAGGAAGACAATGAAGTTTCGCAAGGTAATTTTTTCTATTTTGGGAAGACCCTACTGGTAGTTGACACAGGCAGAGAGAAAAAGGGGGAAAAAACTCAATTTCTGCCTCAGGTCTTCTGTCTTGGCTGAAGGTGGGAGTGGAGGTTACTCTTTGGGACTTTGGGTTCTCTTGAAAAGTGAGAAATATATGCTGAAAACATTGTCTTGCATGCCCAAGCAAATTTGTTTAGCTTCTATAAGATAACTGTGTGGACAGCATTTTCAAACCTCGCTCTCCTAAGCTATCTTAGATACAGTTGAGATATTGGTGATAGCATTTTGTTAATTGTTGAGGCAAAATTAAGTCTTGATATGGTTTATTGAGATAAAATAGATAAAGTAGTGCTCATAAGAACTGTGAGCTGATAGCTTATCATTTCAGGAAGAGTATGGGTGATTGGGGCAGACGTGAGTCACACGCCAGCTCCAGCCTTGCCACCAGATTTCTTCACAGCAGTGAATTTTTGTGGCCTGGACTGAAGTCAGTGATACTTTTGGCCTTTTCTAAATAGCTCCGTAGTCACCACAATTAATTTCTTTATTATCTTGCACTAATTTACGTATCATGTAGATATTTGAATAAATAGCACTATTGTGCCAACCGTGGGGGCCTCTGAGCCAAAATGGAATGTTTTAGTTGAGTTTATTTGCCAGTAGTTTTGTTGGAGACAGATGCTTTTCCAGATTAAGAGGCAAAACTGTATTTGTTTTGTCACTTTCTCCTAATTAGCAGCTGTACGACATCCAGTAGGAATTTGAAGGGAAGCTTTCCTTCTTGTGTGTCACCATTGCTGGAGTGAAGGCTCTGAGGGCTGGGCAGTGTCCTGGCCTGTATCCCAGCCTGGGGACAATCTGTGCCCTCTGGGTACCTGCCGGGGTGACCAGGGCTGCAGGAGGCTTGGGGCAATGTCAGAAAGCCCCACTGGGAATGGCTCATCCTGGGATCTGTATGGAGAGAGGGAAGAAAACGCCTCATCAGCACATGCTGACATTAACCCAGTCACCTGAGAGTCTCCATTTGCTTTAGGAGTTGGCTCTGCTGGGGCTCACTCCTCCTGCTGGAGCTGGTCCTGAAGCTGTGCTGTCATGCCATGGTTTGTGCCTCCTGTGGTGCCCAGAGTGTGAGTCTGTCTCCCACAGGAGCAGCAGGCACCTCCACCATGTAGGTTTTGCTCTGGTACAGGTGGATTCACCCTCTGGCTGCTTCCCCTGGAGCAGGTCAGAGGGCCCTGCCATCCTCTTGTAATTCATAATTTCTGCTGTTCACTGGTGTGTCTGCTGAGAGCCTCCCTGGAGCTGTCTGGCAAATACTAGCCTGGGAGAGAAGAGACCTATCACAGCTGGTTTTGGTCATGCCTAACATGGGCTTCTTTTCCCCAGGACTTTATTTAATTTACTTTTTCATAAAAAGGGAGACTTTCTGCAGGACCCTTGAAGAGTTCTTAAAGCATTCATTAAATGTCCGCCTCTCTAAAAACCTCTACTTTAAAGTTTTACCAGAAGATATGCCCATTGCACAGCTGGGCCAAATCCTGTACTCCTGGAGCAGCAGCTCTGCTTAAATCTCTGGGTGACCTGGAAGATGGATGGGCAGAATCTCTGATTTAAAGACACCATACATCTTATGAATTCAGGATAGTAGAGGATTTAAAAGCTGAGTCCAGCTCAAATTGTACTTCTTGTCCAGAACCCCCAGCAGCCACTTAAAACTGGTCTGTCTTTGGCTGTTATTTTTCTGAACTTGCTTGCTGGGGCTATGACAGCAGGTCCTCCAAACCAGCCTCATTACATCAAGTGCCTTTCCCTCACTCTGCAGGGATGTGCAAGGATAGAAGGAGGCACTGAGTGCAGGCTTGGGGGAGACATCTGCTCTCTGCAGAGCAAGTGCTGATGAACCAGAGTGGTGGAAAGCATTCTGAATGCACCTGAATGGGGTCAGCAGCAAGAGCTGCCTTCCTTCTCCTTCTGGATTGGTTCAGTGCCACTCCTGGCACATCCTTCAGAATGTCATGATGCACAACTTGTCAGGGGTTCTGCTGTGCTTGTGTTTCTGTTGGGGACCTAACAGACTCTGCTTCAGAGCTATTTTTTCCTGAGGTAATTCCCTGTCTTGCTTTTATTTATTAGTGATAAAAGACTATCACAGATAAAATAGGCATGTTCTCACTTGACTTGATAACTTACATGGCATTGCTGAAGGTGATTTACAATTTATACATGGAAAGGATTTGCTGATCTCATTAATAACTTTCCAAACATCTAGATAAACACGCTATTGCTCTGAATCAAAAGAGCATGAAACAGCCAAGGTATTCACCTGCAAGGGCTTCTGGCACCCTGCTCTTTCCCAGACAACAAAACTTTGACAAAAGAATGTGGGAACTGCCAAAACGCGTTTCTCCTCACAGCCACCAGATCACCCTAAGGTGGGAGATTTCAGCTATTCTTGCTAAATTATTCTTCTCTATTGGAAGGCTTGTTGACAGAAGATTCCCAGCTCTTTGATTTTTAAATGGGGGCTGTATTTCACATCTCTGAGACTGGAGCCCATGCTGGCATTTTGCTGCATCCTCTTGAATGTCCTGCCAAAGCCTGAGATGCAAAAGAGCATGTAAACAATCTCTACAAGCTTCTTCCATCAAAGCTGTAAAAGGAGAGTTGAGACAGCTCTGAGTACTCCCTGCTGAGCGAGGTTGTTGCCATGATTTGTTTCATCAGAAATAATCACCTCCTCTTGTTTTATGGGCATCTTGTTATCTGGAGATCTCCAAGTGCTCTATTGCTTAATTAAACCTCACAACAGCTTTTAGGTGTTTCTATTGTGAATCTTATTGCCTCTTCCTAAGTGGATAAACTGAGGCAGGGATATTGAAGCATACACTCTGGGTGTCTGTGTAGTTACACTTTTCCATTTAGGGGGCTCAAAGGAACAGCCCTGCTTTCTCTTTTTCAGCTCCCTGCTTCTTTCACGCCATTAACTCCTGTGAGAGGATTATCCATAACACGGGAATCTCCCATGATCTATAGAGAGGTGAGCTGGAAGTTTGTGAGCAGAAGGTGAGGCCAGACCAGCTGGGAGGAAAATGAATGACCTTTCCTGTCTAAGACAGTAACACACACAGTTGTGTCCATGAATGCCAGCGGCAGCTCAGGCAAGCTGTGCTCAGCCTCTGTGGCAGAGCCAGGAATTGCACCTGTCTTGGTTTCCCATGTAGCTGTGAGATTGCACCTCATTGTGAAGTTTCAGGCTGTAAGGGGGAACAAGAGTGGATGAACAACTTCCAGATGGCTCCTGGCATGTTTGGGGGTTTGTGGGTTAGCCCAGTGAGGGGCACATCTCCTTTCCTGGACATACTCAGAAGTGGTTGGGACACAATCCAGAGTAATGTGCTCTGCAGAACCCTGCTGGAGCAGAGAGGTTGGAGTAGGGAACCTCCAGTGGTCCTTCCAGCCTTACCCACTCTGTGAAACTTCAGCTTGATTTTTCACATCTAGGAGAGAGTTGGGGTGAAAAAAGGCATCTAGGGAAATCCTGGGTGGTTTGAGTCTTCCTCTTTCAGAACCTCTTTGGCAGCAAGTGCCACGTTTAAACAAGGGTGCACCTGCATGTGCCTCAAGTCCAACACTTCTGAAAAGGTGGGATCTGTGTAGGATAGAGAAACATGTGGCTTGAGCAGATTTAGGGAGAAAAGGACAAGCAATTGTGCTGCTGCTTTCCTCTTGCTGAAGTTCAGCTTTGTGCTAAATTTTGCATTGGTAATGAACTAAAAGTGCTCATGTGCTCCAGATAGCAAAGGGCAAAGAAGAGAGAAGCAACTCATCAATGTATGACCCTCTCTAAAGTGTCGTGGGTAATCAAGTGTGAAGTACTTAATGGATCATGATTTGCATGCCACTATTTTGATTGATGTACTACTTAGTAGAGGTTTGATAGTTTTGTACAGTGGTGTTGATGGGAGTCTCTCAGAAGCAAAGGTATTTAAAAGATGTGTAGATATGGCACCTAGGGATGTGGTTTGGTGGTGGACTTGGCAGTGCAAAGTTAGCAGTTGGACTCGGTTTTTTTCCTAACTAAATGACTCTGTAAGCACCTCATCTGTTCTCTTTAGTGCTGGGGGGAGCCGAAGCAGTGGTGTTTTGAAGTCATTGTGTTCCCAGCATCTTTGTTAAACAGTCAAAAATAGTGCAGA
This sequence comes from Rhabdornis inornatus, assembly GCA_013397075.1. NCBI lineage: Eukaryota > Metazoa > Chordata > Aves > Passeriformes > Rhabdornithidae > Rhabdornis > Rhabdornis inornatus. The sequence continues at coordinate 8,152 of VWZS01002380.1, read as the reverse complement.
GTTGTTATCTTGAATAGACCCGGATCTCACCAGAGCTGCCTATATTTAGGCATCTTCCAAAATCTTTGTGTCAAGCAATTCTCTGGGGAGACCAAAATAGCTTTTTTTTCCTGTTGTTTATATATAATGTTGTACAGCCATCTAGAGAGGATGTGATGATTAAACCATATTAAGACATCTTGCTATAGCTCTGGAGATAGGAGATTAAATTGTGTTCCAGGCTGCTCACAGTTAAAGCAAGAATAAAAAAGCTCAGGAACACACGGTAGTTTTTAGTTTGCTGGCATGGATGTGGCCCCATCGCACTCATGATACAAGTTCAAACAGTAGCAGAAAACATTACAACTGTGCTGGGTTCTGTTGTGGAGTGAAATTCCACTTGCACAAAAGAGACAGCATTAAGGGATTTAAGTGCAGGATCAGTCCTCAAATTCTTAACAATAGACAATTTGTTAAAGGGTATTAATGTAATAATTATTTCAGCCAACTTGCAGTGTCTCATTAACCTGTATAAAATAAAGGCACTTTTAAAATAATTGGAAATAACATGTTAGATGCTCTATAATGCATTACAAGTACAGCCTTGCAAATTCCAGGACCTGAGCTGATGCTTGTGTTAGGAGCAAGTAGACATTTTAAACAGTAATGTCAGAACTCTGTGTAGGGCCTTTCTGTCTTAAAGTGCTCAAGCTGATACTGTGCTCTATCACAGGCTTATCTAACTTTGGAGGTTTAATTGCCTTTCTACAGAGCTGTTAAGATTTAGGAGATGAGAGATAATCCCAGGCTGGCTGGACAGTGCTTTTGAGATACAGATCTCTGTTCTCATCAGTGCTTTTGCACCACTGGGGAGAGAAGCTTGTAAGCAGGTCTCCTGACAAGAGGATTAGGGCTTGTTAATGTGGAGATTCAGGCCAATTAATCAGCTTTCACTGGAGTATATCATAAAACTTCAGTAGGGATTTTTTTTTCCCCTGTAAAATGTAGTTACTAAAGAACAAAAATCGCAGTTTTCTCTTTTTATGTATAAAAAAACCCCACCTTATTATCTTAGGTTAACTTGAAAATCTGTCAGTTTTGTGATTCTCCTTGTGCTGCCTCTGTTCAAGGGAATCCATCAACTTGTTTTTCTAATTGAGTAATTATTTGAAACTGATTAGTTGACTCATCCCTTAAATCTCACAGCTTGTATAAAGGTGATTAAACTTTCAAAGTTAGATGAAGTCTGTGATAGAGCAGAGTGACAGCCTGAGCACTCTGAAGAGCAGAACATCTACCACTTGGCTCAGGCAGCAGTGATTTAAGGATGCCCGTGGCACTGGGTCAGTGTGCTGGCAGTGCTGGTGCTCTCTGCTCCCCAGAAGGACACGGCTGCTCCAGCTCCCAGCACAGGGAGCTTTATCATACCAGGGCATCTGTTTATTGCTTAAATGCTTTTTAAAAGCAAAAATGCAAACAGTGACCTGCCAAGTCCCCAGTTCAGCAGCACATTCCTCCTCGTTAAAGCACTTAAAGGTGAAGTTGTGTGTGCTTTTAGTGCCCTGTGCCTGGAAGAAGGGACATGTCCCTGTGCAGGCACAGTGTCCCCAATGCTTCCTGCTGGTGGCTGTCCACCGCTTCACTTGCCGCTGCCAGTCCTAGCAAATATCTTCCTGTAGAGAGCAGAACAGGTTGGGATTTTCACTCCTCGTGGAAAATGCTGACTTCTCACTGAGAAAGGCGCCTTCCCCCCCCCCCCCCTGTGGTTATTTTTAGTCACGAATTTTTTCACCTAGTCCTTGAATTTATAGCTTTCTATTTTTATTTTAATTTCAGACAAAACCTCAATGCAGCAAGTGTTCTATCCAGGGGCTGATTTTCCTTGGTGAGATTTTCCAGCTGTTCCCCCCTCTGGTGCAGGGCTGGAAGCTTTGTGTGCTGGCGGGCTTGACAGAGCTAACGTGAGATCAGGGTGCTGTCAAAGACCAGGAGTGAGCATGATGTGGGAAATGTCAAGGTTATCCCCAGCTATTCCCTGCCAGCTACCACAGCTGTAGCAGAGGGTTGCATAGATAAGCTATTATTATTATTAATACGTAAAAATGTGAGATTTTCAAATGCGTATATTTTTAAAAAGAGGCTTTTTTAGCAGTTGTGATCTATCAGCTATGTAGCAAAATTCAGAATAATTCTTATTAATTTTTAAGAATAAAAGCTAATTTTTCATTTTTTACTTTTCTATGTATGTACCTATTAAGTTTAATATATTAATTGTATATGTATCTAATTTTTTAGTTTATGAATTTGACTATTGAATTTCTTTAGAAAAAGGGGACCGATGAAGCAGATTTCAGCTCTTGAAATGATTGCGTTATCAGCATAATTACATTTCTTTTGCATGAGGTACAAGCTGATTTGTAATATTTCTGTAGGAGACAAGCCAAGTGTTTCTCTGTGTAAAGCACAGGAGAACTGATGCTGCTTAGGAGTGGCACTCCAAACCCACAAACTCAGTCCCTGCAGGGAGGATTTGGCAGCGTGGCCATGCCAGTGGTGCCGTGGGTCTGTGCCCACACTGTGCAGTGCCCAAGTGCATGGCAAAAACATCTGGCAATTGGCTCTGGAGGCTGCGCACAGAAAATGATACCCAGGTGAACAGGACCTCCTTGGCTGGGATTAATAGGCCATTCTGGTTCTTGTATCATACACCTTGGAGTTTTGTTAGTGCCTGTAGCTCTCTCTTGAGCAGACTGCCGTGTCAGATGTCCTGTCCTGTTGTGCTTGTGCCCTTTGCTGAGCAGGAGACTTCATTTTTCGTGTTTTGTTTCTCTGGATTTCACGTATATTAAAAATAAATAAATAAAGCATTCGAATTCAGGTCAGAAGATTTTGGCTTGCTCAGGAATTTTATCAGGAGGACAGTGAAGAAGCCCACATGGGCTGGTGGGTTTTAAAGGACAGGCTGCTGCAAGCACATGCACAGCAGCTGCAGAAGCTAAGGGGGGTGTTGCAGAAGGCTAAGGTGGATGGGCAGGGAGCCCTTGGCACAGCTCAGACACACAAGAGAAGCACCCAGGAGGATTCTAGAGTCTAGCCATTGCCTGAGGATGCAGAGGAGGTGTTAGGAAAGTCAAAGCTTGGCTGGAGTTTGTCTGGTGTGGGATATGAAGGACACCAAGGACACCTGCTCCTGCAGGCACAATAAGGAAGGTTGAGGAAAACATGGTCCCGGTGCTCAGTGGGGCAGGAGACCTAGTGACCAAGGACGTGGCAAAGGTACTGAATGCCTTTTTGTCTTGGCTTTCATTGGCAGTCTTGGCTGCTGGCCCTCCAGGTCAACCAGAGTTTGTGACAGTGAAGTGTTACAGGAGAGGACTGAGTACAGAGGAACTTGAGCGAAGTGGAGCTGATGGGATGTGCCTGATGGTGCAGAAGGATTTGGCTGATGTCAGTGCACTGCCATTCCCTGCTGTCTTTGACAGGCTGTGGCAATGGGCACCTTTCATCCCTTTTCCTCCTGAGGACTCAGTAAGAGACCTTGGATGGCAATGGTGATTCGTTCCCACAGCAGAGATCGCTCTAGCTCCTCACTTCTTAAACTGAAGCATGCAATTGACTTTCTAGTCTCCCATGAGCAATTAAAAATCTGGCCACCTGTCAACAAGGTGATCATCAGGACTCCGTGGGCGCACGTCAGGCGAGGTACTTTTAGATTAGCCAAAGATGTTTGAGTCCTGCTGTGACTGGCTGGCATCATGGGATCAGTCCCTAGCCTTAAATCAGCAAACCACAGCACTAGCGGCAGACCTGTAGCTGAGGAAACTATACTGGAAAAAATAACCAAAGATTTTTAATATTTTTTTATGGTTGTTCAGATTGGGTGTGTGAAAAGCTCCTCCACTTGGTTTATGCTGCAGCTTTGCAAAGGAGGTCTGAGTGCTTAATCTGCCAGGGTATCTGCATGTACAGGTCCAGTGGCTTGGATACTCAGAGTTTGGATTTTAAATCATAGTACATTTATGTTCCAAGGTCCCTTTATTTCTGTTTTGAACTTCCTGAGTTTTCACCCAGTTATGGAGTGAAGGTGCTCTGCAGCCAAACAGTCTAGACTCTTCCCCAGTGGGATTGTGTTTGTTTCCTTGTGTCACTCATGCATCAAAAGTACATGCTTAGTGTGTAGAAATACTGGTTTTCTCATCAGAGATACGAGTTAAAGATGGGGAGCTCCTTTTTATGTGTAGAAATAGTACAGTCATTATTAACAGGAGGCAAAGATCTTACAGTGTGAACATCAAAGGAATCTGACGTTATTTGGAAAGAGCATTTGGTACATCACATCACATTCTACAACTTGACTTTTAAGAAATGCTCGAGAGAAAGCTTTTTTTTTTTTTTTTTTTTTTTTTTTTCCCCCCTCCTGCTTGGCTTCTAAGGATCTTTATTTATCACCCTCAGGGGCATTACAGTGAGTAATTAGATTGGACCAGGAAAATGACTTAATTTTACAAGAAACTCATTAATTCATCCTATTTTAAATCTTCTCATTTCACCCAAAACCCAATTATGCTTGTAGTGGCAATGATCTGGAAAGGCATTGTCTCGTAGGTATCAGGGGGGCCACTGGGACTGCTGGGGTATTCATGTCGGGGAGACAAGAGTGACTCCCTTTCTTTGACTCCTAGGTCAAAAGACCTAGTTGCTGGGACAGCTTGACAATTGGAAAACCCTGATGAGCATTTGGAAGTAAAACAGCTGTACAATAACGGAGGGGTTCATGGTGCGGGGCAGAAAGCTCATCGAAAGAGACTATCCAAACAATTGAGTTCTATAATTAACACACAAAAATCTGTTCAGAAATGGTAATAACAGTAAAAGTAAGCTGAGAAGATGCTGCCTTCTTATGTGGCAGATGTAGTTTTGTTACAATGAGAGAGAGAAAATCCATCCTCTTAAAGACTAAGAACAACATTCAAGGGGAAAAGTTAAAACTAACTTTTTGTTCCTAAGGGTGCAGATAAAACATGAGCTCAAAATATTTCCAGAGAGAAGAGCTGTAGAAAAAGTAACCAGTGATGAAACACATCAAATGTGCTATCAAAGTATTTTTTCAAGTCTATAAACACAGGTTTTTTTTCTCACTGAAATGTATAAACATGACATTGAAATATATCTTATTAAATTATTTGCCTTGTCCTTCAGTTCACCAAGAGTACTATTTTGGAGTCTTTCTTTAAAGCTGGCTACAGTCATTGACTTAAAAGTAGTTCTCCCTCTTCTCTTGTGTGTGGAGAGAGACTTGATTCAAAACTGCTTCTCAAGGAATTATGAAGTTTTCTTGAGTATATAGCTAAACATATTTTTCTGCTTCAAGAAATGGAAACTGGAATGCATAGTTTCTGGCAATTGAGCTGATTCCAGAGGTTGTGGTGGCATTGCTCGCTTGCCTGTGATAATAAATGTTCTTGGGGATACAGAGGGTTCCTTTTGGGCAGGAGGGTGCAGCGGGAGCATGGTTTGGTTGTGGTCCTGTCCTGCCTGGGGGCCCTTTCCTTGTGGCACTTGTGTGGAGAGCTCAGCCTTTGGCACAGGATCTGTGTCATGGCCATGGCTGTGCAGGACTGCGTCCCACTGGGCTTTTGTGAATAAGCACTTGAGAGCATCTGCTTCTAATACCAGTTTATTGACTTAACCAGATTTACTTGAGCAAAACCACATTTCTGTGCTTGTTTTTGTCCCTATTTGCTTTATTAGGTCCTAATCAGAAATCAGTATTTATTTCAGGAAGTCTTCCTCTTCAGCAGAGGCTGAGGCTCCAGGCAGGATTTGTCCTGGCCTTGGTCCTTGGTGTCCAGGGCTGGTGCCAGAGCTCCTGCCCAGCAGTTTCCAGCTCTCTTGGGCCATCCCCATCCCATCGCTGCTCAGATCCCAGCCGGGCTCAGGGGTGGCTCCCATCCCTGCCTCCGTCCTGCTCAGCCTCCAGGCACTGCCACAGCCTCTGCCTGGAGCTCCCCGAGATGCCTTTCACATATGCACTGCATTTTTAATGGTTTAGGAGCTCGTCAGCAAAGAGACTGGGATGATTTCTTTATCCAACCCTTAGCAAACATTACACAATCTTTTATCTTTTTTAAAAGAACTATTAGGTATGTCAAGCCTTTTCCAAACTCGGAAGGAATTATTGCCATTTCCACAAGGATAAAGGAACAATTTAAGAGCGAGTACTGGGAGATTTTTTTTAAACAACTCTAAATTTGAAAGAATAATTTTCTTAAATATTTCCCCCATCCCCAAATAAAAAACCCCAACAACATAGCTTATTTAAAAATAGTTAAAACCAATTTAATAAATGTATTTTGTTGTAGCAGTGTTTAAAAAGAATGTGATTAGAGCCCCATCCACTATGAGATGAGGTTTTTAAATTCTAAAATTGCTGTCTGAAATTTTCTAGTAGAAAATTCAGCATTTGGAGAGACGAAGCAAGCAGACTTTGCAGCCCACACAAGTATTCTTTCTCTTTTTTTTGAGGAAACTTTAAGTCTGAAAATCAAGTTTTAATGTGAAAATGGAGTTGGAAAAACAGCTTGAGAAAATTTACATCTAGATTTGACTGAAGTTCCATAATTCTTCACAGCCATTTTTGCAGTTTTGACATGTATCACTCTGATATATTTGGGAAAAGGAAGGGAAAAGGCATATAATAATGACCAGCAATGTTTGCCAGATCTTGTCTTGCTTTAGGGGAAATAGAAATCAAATGGATTTTAATAATATAAATCAAAAACATCAGCATGATTATTTCAAGCTGATGTCCATTTAAATCAATGTGATTTGTTCTGAGGAAAAACTGGGAACTGGAAATATTTTTGTTTGAGAATTTCCCTCGAATATGGTGCAGTCGATTGTAACTATGTTACACTTGTGGGTGACCTGAATGTGAGAAAAGGTTTTTCTCCTTAAAAAAAAAGAAAAGAAAAGAAACCTAACAGAGAGAACTAATTAAGGCAAAGTTAAGAAATTGAACTCAAAGTTTGCATTGCACATGTGAACTAATCTTTTTACAAAGGCATCTTTCGAAAACTGTGTAAGAGCCCCATTCATGCTGGGTCTCACCCAGCAAATCCTTCCTAGAAAAGCAGCTGCGTGAAGATTTGTCATGAGCAAGCAATAAAGACTTCCAGGGAATGAGTTCTGTACAGGCTTCTTGTTTGCCTACTAAATCACTACCCTTCAAAAAACAGTCCATCCATAGTTGTAATAGGTGTGTCAGCAGCACTCCATGCTAAGAACAGCTTTTACAGGATTAGGCTTGAGTTTTTAAGTGGCGGTGCCATGGAGCTCTTGGGGGCAAAGAACTCCTGGTTTAATGCAGCACACCCTCTAATGCCCTTTTGTGGCTGTTAGGAAATGTGGTGAATCTCTGAGCACACTAAAATGAAGAAAACTCTCTTCAGGAGTAGTCGATTTTTGAAGCAAAATGGCTGTGTGTGCTTTAGGAGCAGCCACTGTGCTTGGAGAGCTTTCTTCAGGTCTTGAAATATTAAACATCTTGGCTTAATATAGCAGAAAACAAAATACAGTGCATGAAATGAGGGGAAAAAAAATCCTTGAGTTACAGAGTTGACCTTGCAGTACCCACTGAATACATCTATTCCCTTTTAAACCACAGAGTATGAAAAGACAGGGATGAATGGTCACAAAAATCTTTACCTGTGACATTTTCTTGTCTTTCTAGAAGCATGTTATAGCCCAAGTAGGATTTCTAGCCTTGAGCTAGATTGTTGAATAGATAAGTATTTTAATACCTCAAATATGCTAAAGATGGCTCACTGTTTAATGATTTCTGTGGGTTGTGGTGTTCATATTAAGAGTTTACATGTTTAGTTTCTAAAACCATAAACAATAGAAAGAATTTTGTGGATAAAAGCAGTCAGCTTGGTTTCCTCTTGTATTCTGTTTTTCAATACCTTGTCTTCATATATGGCAGCAAGATCCTTCCTGTGGATGTCTGTCCTGGTCATACAGAGACTTAGGCATATTTCTCATCTGAGCTGTGACAGTGAAAACCAGGAGTAATATCTAAGACCAGTATCTGCCACTTGACTGCTGCTGTTGTTAAACCCAGGACATGTGGTGATATAGCAACTTGCTCACCAGATAGTGCAAATCATATATA
>VWZS01002376.1:7361-22524 GCA_013397075.1 Rhabdornis inornatus | reverse complement strand
GGAGGAGGAGGAGGAGGAGGAGGGAGGTGAGGAAGGCCTTACATGGGGTTGCCCTGCCCGTCGCACTGCAGCTGCAGCTTCTCCCCCTCCCGCGGGTACTGCGGGTGGGGCTCGATCTTCGCCGTGGGCTTGTCTGGAAAAAGGGGAGAGGAACAGTGGGGTGAGCGCCTGGCACCCCAAATCCTGCCCCAGCATCCTAAATCCTACACCTCGTACTCTAAATCCTGCCCTGGCATCCCAAATCCTGCCCCTGGCACCCCAAATCCTGCCCCAGCATCCTAAATCCTACACCTTGTACTCTAAATCCTGCCCTGGCATCNGATCTGCTGCTCCAGGACAGGACAAGGGTTCAGCAGCCTGGGATTTCCCAGGGAAAATTTTATTTAGGGATGATNTGCCCCTGGCACCCCAAATCCCACTCCTGGGACCCCAGATCCTACACCTGGTACTTCAAATCCTGCCCATGGAACCCCAAATCCTTCCTCAGAATCCTAAATCCTACACCTGGTACTCTAAATCCTGCCCTGGCACCCCAAATCCTGCCCCAGCATCCTAAATCCTACACCTTGTACTCTAAATCCTGCCCTGGCATCCCAAATCCTGCCCCTGGCACCCCACATTCTGCCCCTGGTATCCCATATCCTGACCCTGGCACCCCAAATCCCACCCCTGGAACCCCAAATCCCAGCCCTGGCACCCCAAATCCCAGCCCTGGGCCAGCTGTGTGTGTGCAGGGCTATGGGGTGACAGCACCCAGGGGTGGGGACAGCACAGGGGGGTGGCTCCCATGTCCCTCATCCCATCACCAGCACAGGGAACGGGGAAAGGGGAATGGGGACAGGATGAGGGAAGAAGTGGTGCAGCCATGGAGCAGGGACAAGTGTCTGGGACATGGGGACAAGCAGGACAGGAGTGGAGAGCTGAGCAGGGAAGTGTCCTACGGGTGACAGGACCACGCTGGCTGCGTGTCCCTGAAGCCACCAGGCCACCTGGGTGGGGTCTGCTGAACCTCCAACCCCCCCAAAACGTCCCCCCACGTACAGTGGACCTGCAGCTTCTGTGTGGTTGACCTCTCTGAGTTCTGCAGGGACTCGTGGTCCACCGTGCAGGTGACCTCGACCTCGTTGTCCTCCTTGGTGACACGGAACTCCACCCTGCTGGTCACTGTGAAGGTTTTGCCGTTGGGGTCCTCCACCACCTCGGTGCCCGAGTCTGTGAGGACAGGGGACAGTCAGAGCAGAGGGACACAGAGACCGATGGGATGGGATGGGATGGGATGGGATGGGATGGGATGGGATGGGATGGGATGGGATGGGATGGGATGGGATGGGATGGGATGGGATGGGATGGGATCAAGGGGATGCTGGTGTGGCACAGGGCACCCTCCAGTCCCCCATGGTGTCCCCAAGCCCCAGGACAGGGCCACCCACCCTTGATCTCCCTGTTGCCCTTCCTCCAGCGCAGCTGTGCCGCGGGTTTGCTGCCGGACGAGCGGCAGATGAGCCGGGCCACCTTCTCCTCATCGATGGGCTGCTCGTGGCCGAAGATTTGGGGCTTCTGGGGGATTCCTGCAGGAAGAGGAGGAGACAAAACCCACAAATCTGTGAGCTGGGTGTGCACTGCCACCACAAAGTGTGACACACACAGTGTTGGATCCCAGAAATCTGGGATTTTTGAGCTTTCTGACCCCCAGGAGAACACTGCTTTTGACCTGAGGCCTTGGAGAAGACTTCTAAATTTGAGTGATGGAGTTAAAATCAGGAGTGTGTAGTTAAATAGAAGTGTGTGATTTTTATAATATAGTGTTTTTTATAAAACAGTAATAGGTGTGGGACAAGATGGAGGATTTTAGGTGGTGTCTCTTTGGGTGCTCATCTTCCTTCTTCCTCATGGTTTCAGGTTGTGGTTTCTGGTTGGACAGTCAGTGCTGCACTGAGGGTCATGGAAACTTAATTACTGGATTAAAAGTATAAATAATAAAGGTGTTAATTCTCTATTGGATTGTTTAGCTTGTAGCTAACTGGATTAATCTCCATTTTGCTCACTTTTAGCTGGTGGCTGGAAGTGTTACTGAACTTTCTGTACTTTTGATAAGATTTAATAAACAACCAAGCCTGAACACAAGAAAATCCATTTCCTTCACGTATTTTTTAATCCTCTGAGTGAAAACAGAAGAGACTCCACACAAACCATTAATGAAGTGGTGCAACACACCAGGGTTACACACAGGTAACACAGGGAGGTTTTGGGATTTGGGAGGTGATGGTGGGTGGTGTGAAAAACAAAGTTCAGTTTTCTGGTAGATTTTTTAAAAGTTTCATAAAAGACAATAAGAGACAATAAAGCAAAAGGTTATAATGGCCAGGTGCTGGGCATTAACTCAGAGAACACTTCTTTAAATGCATCAACCTGTTGCATAGTCATAGACCTTTATATATTATTTAAAATCATCCCCCAACCTGTAAATCAACTTTTTTACTTTCTAANATGGGATGGGATCAATGGGATGGGATCAGTGGGATGGGATGGGATCAGTGGGATGGGATCAATGGGATAGGATCAAAGGGATCAATGGGATGGGATTGATGGGATGGATTGGATGGGGAGCAGACCTTGTCCCCTGTCCCTTTTCCCGTGTCCCCTGTCCCTGTGCCCTGTCCCGTGTCCCTTTTTCTGTGTCCCCTGTTCCCATGTCCCTTTTCCCATGTCCCTTTTTCCATGTCCCCTGTCCCTGTGCCCTGTCCCGTGTCCCTTTTCCTGTGTCCCCTGTTCCCATGTCCCTTTTCCCATGTCCCTTTTTCCATGTCCCCTGTCCCCGTCCCCTGTCCCTGTGCCCTGTCCCTTTTCCCCTGTTCCTTGTCCCTGTCTCCTGTCCCATCCGCTGTCCCTTTTCCCGTGTTCCCTTTCCCCGTGTCCCGTGTCCCCCGTCCCGTGCCGTGTCCCTGTCTCCTGTCCTTGTCCCTTTTCCCTTTTCCCGTGTCCCCGGCGTACCCAGCACGGTGACGAGTGCCTTGGCCGTCCTGACGGGCATGGTGAAGATGGAGCAGGTGTACTCGCCCTCGTCAGCCAGCACCACGTCGCTGATGCTGATGGTCAGCTCGTTGGGCGTGGATCTCTCCAGCTGGATCCGGTTATCCCGCAGCGCTGGGGGACAGCGGGCTCAGGGCGAACCTGGGGATTCTGGGGATCCTGGGGAATCTGGGAATTCTGGGGGAATCTGGGGGAATCTGGGGAATCTGGGAAATCTGGGAAAATCTGGGCATCCTGGGGAAATCTTGGAATTCGGGGGATTCTGGGAATTCTGGGAGAATCTGGGAATTCTGGGGAAATCTGGAGGAAATCTGGGAATTATGGGAAATCTGAGAAAAATCTGGGGGAATCTGGGAAAAATCTGGGAATTCTGGGGGAATCCGGGAATTCTCGGGGAATCTGGGAATTCTGGGGAAATCTTGGAATTCTGGGGGAAATCTGAGAAAAATCTGGGAATCCGGGGGATTCTGGGAATTCTGGGAGAATCTGAGAAAAACCTGGGAAATCTGGGAAAATCCAGGGAAAATCCAGGGAAAATTCAAGAAAAATATGGGAATTCTGGGAAAATCCAGGAAAACTCGGAGAAAAATCTGGAAAAAATCGGGAAATTCTGGGAAAATCTGGGAAAAATCTGAGAAAAATCCAGGGAAAATCCAGGAATTCTGGGAAAAATCTGGGGAAAAAACTGGGAAAAATCAGGAGGAAAATCTGGGAAAAAATCGGGAAAAATCTGGGGAAAATGTGGGAATTCTGGGAACATTCAGGAAAAATCTGGGAATTCTGAGAAAATCTGGGAAAAATCTGGGAAAATCCAGGAAAAATCCAGGAAAAATCCGGGGAAAATCTTGAAGAATCTGGAAAAATCTAGGAAAAAATCTGAGAATTCTTGGAAAATCTGAGAATTCTGGCTAAATCCAGGAAAAATCCAGGGAAAATCTGGGAAAAAACCCAATCCCTGGGTGGCAGCAGCAGGGAATGTCACCCTCTGAGACAGCTCCCTGCTGTCCCCTCATGGCTTCATCCTGGAGCTGCCTCGGTTTTTTTTGGTTTTCCCTCATTTTCTCGGGGTTTTCTCTCATTTTTCCAGGGTTTTCCCGCATTTTCCCGAGATTTTCCCTCATTTTTCCGGTGTTTTCTCTCATTTGTCTGGGGTTTTCCCTCGTTTTCCCAGGATTTTACCTCATTTCTCCAGGGTTTTCCCTCGTTTTTCTGGGGTTTTCCATCATTTTCCTGGGGTTTTCCCTCGTTTTCCTGGGGTTTTCCCACATTTTTTCGGTGTTTTCCCTCATTTTTCGGGGTTTTCCCAAAATTTTTCGCAGTTTTCCCACATTTTTCCGGGGTTTTCCCTCATTTTTCCGGGGTTTTCCCTNCATTTTTCGGGGTTTTCCCAAAATTTTTCGCAGTTTTCCCACATTTTTCCGGGGTTTTCCCTCATTTTTCCGGGGTTTTCCCTCATTTTTCTGGGGTTTTCCCTCACTTTTCCAGGGTTTTCCCTTGTTTTCCCGGGGTTTTACCTCGTTTTTCCAGGGTTTTACCTCATTTTTCCAGGGTTTTCCCACATTTTTCCGAGATTTTCCCTCTTTTTTCCGGTGTTTTCCCTCATTTTTCCAGGGTTTTCCCACATTTTTCCGAGATTTTCCCTCTTTTTTCCGGTGTTTTCCCTCATTTTTCCAGGGTTTTCCCTCATTTTTCTGAGATTTTCCCTCATTTTTCTGGGGTTTTCCCTCATTTTCCCGGGGTTTTCCCTCATCTTTTCGGGGTATTACCTCATCTTTGGGGGTTTTACCTGGGTTTTTTTGGGTTTTACCTGGGTTTATTTGGGTTTTTCCTGTTTTTTGGGGTTTTTCCTGGTTTTTTGGGTTTTACCTCGTTTTTCCCCGAAGTACAGGGTCTGCTGGGCAGGGTTGGACCACTGGAGCGAGGAATCATCGGGATCCTCCACCTGGCACTTGAGCACCACCGTGCCCCCGGCCACCACGGTCTCGTCCGACGTCGTGGGCTGGCTCTCTGCACAAGGACAGGGACAATCAGGGGTGGCCTGGGTGTCACCTCCCTGATTGTCCCTGTCCCCCCAAGGAACAGCAGTGTCCCCAAATGCCACCTGAGCACAGCTCAGTGTCACACACACTGGGGTTTTTCCGCTGTGATCCCATTTTCCAGCAGGGAATCTGGCTGGGATGGGTCCTGCCACCCCACCTGCAGCACCCACGGGGACAGGGGACACTGCTGTCCCCCCATCACAGGGACAGAATCCTGTCACAGGAACAGGGGACACTGCTGTTCCCATGGCACAGGGACAGGACCCTGTCACAGGGACAGAGGACACTGCTGTCCCCTCTGTCACAGGAACAGGGGACACTGCTGTTCCCATGGCACAGGGACAGGGGACACTGCTGTCCCCCCATCACAGGGACAGAATCCTGTCACAGGAACAGGGGACACTGCTGTTCCCATGGCACAGGGACAGGACCCTGTCCCCCCCTGTCACAGGGACAGGGACACTGCTGTCCCCTGCAGAGCAGAGCCAGCAGCCTGGCACTGGTTGGAGACACCCAGGGTGGCATCGAGCCCTGCCCCACACCCTGGGGCTCCATGCCAGGCACTCCTGGCACAAAGGCTCCCTCAGCCCATGCAGTGCCACCTGTGGGGTGTCACTGTCCCCTCCCACTGTCACTCCCTGCTCCGTGTCCCTCCTCAGCTCCTCCTTCCCTTCCTCCGGGCAGCCCAAGGGCAGGGAAGAGCAGCTCCAGGATCAGATAACCCCCCACCGTCCCAAGGACAGCTATTTTTGGGAAGTGGAGCTGCAGAGGGACAAGGGGGACATGGCACAATCCCCAGGCCCAGCAAATGGAGAGGAAGGAACACGGAGAGGGCTGGAAGCACCTGAATTTCTTCATTTTTTCATGAAGATGAAGAGAAATTGATCCTTCTGCTCCCATCACGAACTGCCCAGAGCTGTGTCAGGAAGGTTTTGGAGGAGGGCAGGACAAGGTTGCTGGGCTTTTCCTGGTAAACTCCAGAAAGGCTGGGCTGGAAGCACCCGAGGAAGGAATTTTTAGGAAGGAAATCCCTGCTGGGAGGGTGCCCAGAGAAGCTGTGGGTGCCCCTGGAAGGGCCCAAGGCCAGGTTGGACGGGGCTGGGACCAGCCTGGGACAGTGGAAAGTGTCCCAGCCATGGCAGGGGGTTGGACAGGATGAACTTCAGGTCCCTTCAACCCAAACCAGTCTGGGATTCCATGAGTCCCTCCCTGCCCAGGATTTCCACAGAAGCATCAAACTGGGATTTAAAACATTCCCAGTGTAAAAAGCCTTCACCCCCAGCACCCCATTTCATCCTCACTGTCCAGGTTTTTCCTGCTCTTTGCTCATCCCTGGCATGGCAGGACCCCCACGCTGGGGATGGCACAGGATGAGCAGTGCCACCAGTGCCAGTCCCTGTCACATCTCTGCTCTGCCCTGGGAATCCACCCCCCGGCTTGCTTTAATTTGGTTAATGAGCCTTTGTCCTGCTACACCCTAATTAGGGGATTAGGCCTTTCCAAGCTGCTGTTGTCCAAACTCCAGCTTGGACAAGGGTCTGACACCCACGCAATTAACACAATTACCACCCTAACCCCGGGGGTGGCCTCATTAAGGAATTACTGTGGGGAGAGGTTAAACACATCAAGGATGCCACCCCTGCCCTGGGGGACACCACGGGGACACCCCAGAGGGGACATCCCCATCCTCTTCCCCCCCTGGGACCCCGATCCCAGGCTGTGCCAGGCTGTCCTGGGTGACAGAGCCCCCCTGGCATGACCCAGATCCCTGGGGGGCTCCACACCCGCTGGAACAGATGGGAATGGGCAGGATTTAATAAAACCCCAACAGCTGGAACCTGCTGGAAGTGACAGAATAGGGGCAGAGCTGGGGGAGGAGGGGGCACAGCACCCCCAGAGCAGCAGGACCCACCCCGGGGGTCCCTCTGGGCACAAGCTGCCGTGCCAAGGTTTGGATGGAGGCTCACAAAGAACCCACAGAATTCCAGAACGGTTTGGGCTGGAAAAGGACATCAGTTCCAACCCCTTTCCACAGGCAGGGACACCTTCCACTATTCCAGGCTGCTCCAAGCCCCATCCAGCCTGGCCTTGGACATTTCCAGGCATGGAGCAGCTTCTCTGGGCATCTGTGCCTCCTCACCCTCACGGGGAGGAATTCCTTCCCAAAATCCCAAATAAATCCAACCCAGTCTGTCACAGCCTAGCACGTCCCCTGGACACAGGGGTGTGGGAGCAGGGACTGTCCCCTGGTGCCACCCCTCTGCAGCCAAAGCTCCTGGGCTGTGCTGGCACAAAGAGCTGGGACAGGTGCTGGACACCCCGGGAGCATCCGCCCTGCCCGTGCCAGCACAGGGCTGCCAGCACGGGGCTGTGCCACCTGGCAGGGCTGGCACTGTCCCCTCGCCTCCCTCCACAGCCAAAGCACGGCCTGGGGGCTGCAGGGACCCCTCAAACCCCACCCCACAATAGGGACACGAGTTATTTTCAGGTGAGGGTTGAGGACATCCCTACTGGAACTATCCAGCCTGGCACAGGAGGGCTCAGATCCAGCCCTGGATCCAGGGACAGGCAGAGCAGCCTCAGGCTCCCCCAAACCCAGCCCAGAAAAACTCTGCCAAGCCCTGTGTGAGGCCCAGAGCTGCTGCCCGTGTTTGTTTGTGCTCCCTGTTGGTGCAGCGGAGAAAAATCAATATTTCATTAATTAGAGCCATGCACGTTTGCAGAGGGGCTGCATTCATATTTATGAGAGGAAAAATGATGTGGAAAAATGATGTTGACATCTCTGCTGCTCCTGGAGCCCGGCATGAGTGCCCCCATCCTGCCCAAAGCTCTGCAGCTCTGAGTGTCCAGCCCCAGGATGATCCCACAAGGAAAAATTGATCCTCTGCATCCCAAGAATTCTGCAACACAGCCACGGTGCTGCCTGTACCTGGAGCATCCTCAGGGAAGCAGGGAGAGAGGCCTGGGAAGAGCTGTGGGGGGAGAGACTGGAGCTGCAGGATCCTCTCCAGGGAATGTCCACCCCATCCCAGCTTTTTTTCCAGGCTGTGAAAGCATCTCTGTGGCAGAAATAAGCCCTGGGAAAACCACCCACTTCTCCAAACCCTCCAACGCCTCTGGTTCACAGCCACATCCCAAAAACATTTCTTATTTCCCTCCTTCTTTCCCAAAAAAAAACAAAAAAAAACCCTTCTCGTTTTTCTCCTTCTTTCCTATTTACTCTGGGCTCAGCATCACAAAGATCCAATTCATCCCCGTGGGCACAGATGTTTTCCAAGGCGCCTTATTCTTCTCTCCAAGGACTTTGTGTTCCAGGAATTCCCTCCAGCTCCATCCCCTGCCCCAGGGCATTTTTCCTGTGGGGTCTGTGCTGGAAGCAGCCCTGGCAGGGCGGGAATTTTGAATTCAGGGATGAGGAAAGCTCAGACATCTGCTGTGCACATCCCTTGCAGGCTGATTTTAGCAGGGTGTGAATCCACAGTCTGGAATACCCAGAGCTCAAATTCCAGGAGGCAGCTCCAGATTTCCCAGGAGAGGGAAACCTGCTCGTGTTTGGGTGCATCTGTTCTGTTCCACCTCGGATCCGCTGTCACCGGTGCTGTGACAGCGACAGTGACAGGACACCTCCCATCCCTCTGGGAGCTGCCAGGTGCTCCAGGGCTGGCTGCTTCCCCAATCCAGTGGCATCCAGATGTCCCTTGTGGTTGTAGGGTCCATCCAGACTGTCCCCAAGAGGCAGATCCGGGCAGGGAGGAGGTGGAGGCCAGGCTGGAGCAGGCTCTGAGTGAAAGGTGGAGGTGAGAGGGATCCACGTGGGGACATCCCTGTGTGCTGTCACCTGTGCAATCCAGGGTGTTCCTGTTTTCTTCCCAGGGATAAATCCATCCAGTAACTCCACTGGTGCCTAAAATTCCTTCTGGCAGCTCCCACCTTTGCACCTCCAGCCCCCGCAGCCACTCCCTCCGAGCTGTCCCTCCCACAGGGTGAAGGTTTGATCCCAGGGACTGTCACAGGAATGCAAATGTTCCCTAAAGGTGGCAAACACAGCCCTGAGTGTGCTGGGACCTGTCACTGCTCCAGGGCTCCCTGTGCCTGTGACATCCAGAGGTTCCTGGGGGATCCTGATGTCCCAGCACGATGGGACCTCATTCCTTGGGAGGGAAATGCTGACTCCAGGAGCTTCACACCTTCCTACATGAAACCCCCTCAGCCCAAACACGAAAATTCCAGAGGATTTCTCTGGAAATGAGCATTGCTGGGAAGGGGCACAGCAAGAGGATGCAGCTTCTCATCACCTCCTGCTCTGAACCCTGGGCTCTCCCAGGGCAGGGTCCTGGTCCCAGGGGCACTGCCATGACCCTGGACACAGTCTGAAGCTGCACCTGTGACCAGAGGGACACTGTCACATCCTGCCAGACCTGTCCTGCTGGTGACACCTGACCAGGGTTCAGCAGGTGAGACACAGGCAGCAATTAGCATCAATCAGCAGCTCCAGAGAGGCTGATTCCAAGTGTTCTGGGACCACAGGATGCTCCTCTCCTCCTCCAGCCTGGTTTGATGCTCTCAGAGCTGTCATTCCCAGTGTGATTCCAGCTCCATCCTCGCTGTGCAGGGCTGGGAGCTTCTCCTGTCCCCTTCCTCCTCCCTAAACCCCACAGCCTGGGCCCCCCATACAGCTCCAGCTCTCCCAGCACCCCCAGGGCCAGAGGAGAGCTGGAATAGGATCAGGGAGCTTGGATGGCTCCACTCAGCCCCATTTCCATGTTCACACCAGGCTGGTGCCCTCTTTGCTCAGGAAAAGGCAGTGGCACTCTCAGGAAACCCCAGGATATCAGGATCACCTCCTTCCCATGGCTCAGAGGCTCTCCTGCCACCCCACCAAAGCTCAGAGCTGCTGCAGAAGAGCCAAGACCCTCCTGGTCACACCCTGAGCGCTGGGGAAGGGAAACCCCCCCCCAGTTCTGGGCCACCACAAATCCCCCAAGCACTTGAGAGCCTTTCCCAGTGCCACAGCTCCCTGGGGCCCCCAAAAGGAGAGAATTTCCCCAAGGCCCTGGGGCACAGGGCAGGGTGACCCCTGTGCCAGCACCCTCCCCCAGTGTGACAGCCAACAGCTGAAAACTCCTTTTTCTTGAGTGGGATTTTTAGCTCCTACCCTAAGGCCAATCTCCAACATGACTGTTGCCAAGGGAACGAGCTCTGTGCTTTGACAGTTCTGTTTTAAGGATCTCCCTGCCCAGCGAGGTGTCTCAGCCCGGTTGGGTGCCCCTGGCACGGGGTTTGGTGGCTCTGCAGCCACGGCAGAGCCGTGTCCTGAGGAACTGTCACTCCCCACTGCCCGAGGATTAAACACACCGGGTTGTGTAAGAGGATATTTATAACACAAGTGAGGCATGGGGAAGCCCTGGCAGCTCTGCTCCTCTCCTGGGGGTGACAGCACAACCAACACCTCCTCCTGACCTCCCAGAAATAGAATCACAGAGTGGGAAGGAACCCCCAAGGACCCTGGAGTCCAGCTCCTGGCCCTGCACAGGACACCCCAACAATCCCAGCTTTCCAAAGGCTCCTGGAGCTCCATCAGCCTTGGGAATGTGACAATTCCCTGGACAGTGCCCACCACTGCGGGAAGAACCTTTTCCTAATATCCAACCTAAACCCCCCCCAACGCAGCTCCAGCCATTCCATCAGGTCCCGGTGCAGTGGAGACTCCCAAACTCCCAATGGATGCCCAGGAATGTGCTCTGCATCAGCTGTGGCCCAGCAGGTCACACCTCTGCTGCAGAGTGTTCTGTCCCTTCTGGAGTCCCCAGGATCACAGGGAGACAAAAAAACCCAAAAAAAATACAGAATCCAAAGTTGGTGAGACTTGGAGAGGTAAAATGGAGCCTCCAGGTGTTCAGAGAAGCTCGGAGCAGCAGCAGCTGAGGCTGGAGCACCTCTGGAGCACTCCTGGATCCATCCCCCCATGGCTTCAGACCAGGAGCAGCAGAGCAGCATCCTGATGGCAGCAGGAGGGAGAAGGAGGAGCTGCAGCCCTGGACACCAGCACAGACACCCCAAAGCACATCCCAGCTCTGGAAACAGCTCCGCAGAGTGTCTGGGGGTCCCAGCAAGTTCCATCTTCTGAGCAGCACCTGGCACCTGCTGCTCTCCCTGCCAGTGGTCACTCGCACCAGCAGGGTCAGAACCCATTTCCCTGGGAATCACAGCCTGAAAGCAGCAGTCCGGAAAAGCTGAGCTTGCCAGCAAACGCCATCCGAGGTGTTGTAGGCGAGGAAAAGCATCTGCAGCTGAAGCACTGCCTGGAGCATCACCCGAGGACTGGGCAGCTCCCGGGATGCTGCAGGGACACAAGCAGCTCCCAGCTCTGCTGCTTCCCAGCCAAACTCCTGGGAAATGCTGCTGCTGCCAGCCCTGCCACCCCTCCAGCACGTCCAGACACCGCAGAGGCTCCGGGAGAGCCGCAGCATCCAAAACCTGCCCGCGGTCCCTGCGCCCTCGGCAGCATCCCGGCGCAGGCGGAGCGTGACCGGGCAGGTGACTGGAATGGTTAAACACATTCCAGCCCAGCCCTCCCCTCCTCGCAGCCTTCCCCGCCTCCCCCTCCGCTGTCTCCGGCTCTTTGCGTTTGTCTGGGTTGGTGCTGCCCAAACGCAGCACGGAGCCTCCAGCGCTGCCCGGCTCCTCATCCTCACCCCGGGATGGCCCCGGGTGGAAGAGGAGCTCTCTGGAAGGGGGATGGAGAATCTCAGCCCTTCACAGCTGGGGCAGCAGAGGGGTCACTCCCACATCATCATCACCACGATGAAGGCTCTGCTGCTCTCGGCTGCCCGGCCAAGAGCAGAGGGGCCAGAACTGGACCAGATGGTTCAAGCTGAGCTGACCCAGTAACTGGGAGGAGGAGGACGAGCAGATCCATCTGACTGTGGGGGTGTCACAGCGCTGGCAGCACCTTCCAGGGCCCGTGGAGCCACCGAAGAGCCAAAGCAACAAGGACTGCACTCAATCTGTGCAGAACCAGCTCTGGGACACCTGCACAGCCAAGGCATCACCAGGGCTGGAAAAGCAGCGCAGGCTGGGCAGGGGGTGCCAGGCCAGACACTCGGAGAACAAACTGAGCCCACCAAGCTCCCAGCTGGCACTGTCACCAAACCACCTGGGACTCGTGTCCACACCCAGCCCCACTCCCTCCTTCCCACTGCTCCTCTCCTGCAGGGACCTGGATGGGCACGAGACACCCTGGATTGGTGTAAAACAAGGTTAGGAACCAACGCAGGGAAAACAAACAGGAACAGCTCTGCTGCAGCTCCCTCCATCTGGCGGCGTGGCCGCTGTGCCAACGCTGGGGTGACTCCCCAGATGCAGCCACCCCCGGTTCCTCCGGCGATTCCAACACCCCTGGAGAGGCGAGAACGTCAGGGAGAGGGAGAAGAGGCGGAGTCTTGCAGGCAGGAGACCTCCCGGGCAGGGAATCCTGGGCAAGCAGGGCGCTTTTCCCTCCAGAGGAGGGTGGGTGTCCACACCTCGGGATGCTCAGCTCTTGCTCCGGCAACATCGCCCCATTCCATTGGGATTTCTCCTCCCAGCAAACAGCAGCGCCGTGCCAAACCCCGTGGCATTGCCAGGACAGTGGCAGGATTCCTGTCCCTCAGCAGTGGTGCCAGCACATCCCTCACCGTCTGGGCACCTCCACAGAGCCTGATCCCAGGCTTTGTCCTAAAATCCAGCCTTGCCTGTTGAGCCTAACGCATTGTGCCAGACAGCTGAGTGGTGGATTCCGTGCTCTCCAGCCTGCACAGGGATGCTCTGCTCCCTCCCCTCTCCTCTGGCTGAGTGCTGATCCCAGCCCTGGAACAGCTCATTTCCCCCAGGCAGCTGATCCAAGTCATCCAAAATCAGGCCAAGCAGGTAGTGAGTGATGCAGAGAGGTCGCCCTCCCTCCCTTTCGTGTCTCACCAGGGCTGTCAGTGCTTCCTGGGCTCTGGAGCCAAGGGCTAGTGCTGGCACAGGCTCTGGGAGCATATGGCGAGCCCTAATGGCACAGGGAGCGGGGCTCTCGCACACATTCCTTGGGGAAAAGCACCGCGGAAAGCAGCAATCAAAGGCTGCTGTTGCTCCAGACAACGCCAGGCTCTCACCACCCCACGGAGACCCTGGGCTCTCCCTGCTCCAGCCTCCCACATTCCAGTGCTGATGTCTCCCTCCAGGACAGCAGGACCTGCAGATGTCACCTGCTCGGGGATGGCAAAAGCGCTGTGGGAGCGCAGCCTGACCAGACAGCATCCCAAACGGGCAGGGCAGGCTGGGAGGCTGCTCCCAGCACAGCAGCTGGAAGCCCAGGGCATCTCCCCAGGACTGAGGGAGGTTTTTGGGTGGCCTGGCCAAGCAGACACCTCCAGCAGCTCCAGAGAGACAAAGCCACTCTGCAGGACAGGGAAGTACCCTGGACCTGCCTCTCTGCAAAGCCCTCGTCTCACCACGCTAAGGACACTTCCCAACGTCCTCCAGTGCATCAGGGAAAAAAACAGCCCCAAGTCATCTGGTTTTTGGCCCGTGGTGGCCTCCCAGGGCATTGTCCAAACAAAAGGGTTACACAACTCCAGGCTGGAATAACCCTGCAGAGAGAGAATGATCCTCACACAAGGACAACCACGCACCAGCCCAAACACCCAAATGTGCCGACAGCAGCACAACGCCAGCCAAAAGCACAGACAGGGCCCTCTTGTGCAGGACCAGTGCTCCCAGTGCCTGGGTGGCTTCCAGGGCTTCCTCCAGACCCTGTCATGGTTGTGGTGAAGCCATCCACAGCGCTGTACTCCAAGGAGGAGAATCCATCCTGCTCCAGCACAGGTGCCAAGGAGGGGATGTCCCCTGAGCCATGCTGGGATGGCTCAGGGGCTCCAGGATGAGGCACCAACCATGAGAACACAGCAACAACTTCATTCCAAGCATCTCCCAGCCATCCATCTCCTCTGTTCCTAAAGGTTTTTTAGGAATCTGTCTGTCCAGCTGTGCTGGACCCTGGCACTGGTGGCCAGGGCTGGGCCACAGCACACGCCAGCCCAGGGGGAAATCTTGCAGTGTCATCATCCAGGCTGTGTCCTGTCCCAGGACAGCTCCGGTCAGGGCCACCTCCCCTCTCAGGAGTGCTCCCCAGGACGCTCAGCCATCCCCAGCCCCACAGGCTGAGCATCCCCACCCTGGGGCTGCCAGGATGTCCCCACGCCATGGGGCTGAGCATCACCCACACCCAAGTGACTCTTTCGGGTGCCCGTGGGAGGATCGTGGCCAAAACCAGAACAAATCCCGGGATTCGTGGATGGGAACACAGCCACCAGCCCCCAGAGCCTGTGACAGCACCAGAGATGGGTGCGGGGGAGCTGTGGGGGCTGCGGGCTCAGCCCTTGTCCCCACCGTGCCACGCTCCCGCCTGCACAGCCCTCGGGACCCTCGAGCCTGTTCCAGAATCCCCTCCCTGCTCCTGATGGGCCGCAGGGATGCGGATGGAGACCAGAGCCACCACCAGCCCCTCCCTCCCCAGCACCTCCAGACCACAACACAGCGAGTCCAGCCCAGCCCCTGGCCAGCTGCTGCACCTCCCCACCCAAACACACGCAGCAGCATCGATTCTGTCACGACAGACGAATCCCGACACGGCAAACGGAGCCGCCAGCAGCCAGACAGGGATGGCGAGTCCGAGGCACCGCCGGTCGCCCCGCAGGGACCCGCAGCGACGGGGGACGCTGCCGACAGGAATCACAGACGCTCCGCGCCTGTCGCGACTGTCGCCAGCGGTGAATCCGCTTTGTCTTGAGAGCCGGGGCTCCGCTGGATGCCCCGCACATCCCGGCGGGACGGGGAGCGGCCGCCGCCGCCGAGCCCTCCGCCCATCCCGGGGAGGCGGCGGCTCCGACCGGAGGGACCGGGGACCCGCCCCAGCCACGGCGGGAATGTCACCGCCGCTCCCCGGGGAGCTCCATCCGCCCCTCCGCGGTGTCTGTCCCCGCTCCGTGTGTCCCCGCCGAGTCCCGGCAGTCTCACGGCGAGGCGGCTCCGCCGCACCGGGGACTCTCCATCCACCCATCCATCCATCC